>JAEIIG010000933.1:0-18677 GCA_018904695.1 Drosophila parvula
GTATCGACACTAAATCAAGCTCGTTTATTTAGCATAATTTTAAACAAGTTTCCAATCAAATGAGCTCATTAAAAAAGCCAGAACTAGGAGTTAAAATTCATTAGGTCTTAATTAGTATTAAATTTGTGTGGCTGAATCATCATTAAATATAATCATATATAGGAGGTTGATGAAACTGAATTATTTTTGTTTTACTACGCAATCATATTACTACCCGTATCATATTTTAAGATCGATTAAATATCAAGCTCATAAGCACTAATAGTTCAAGTTTGGAATTGTTAAAAGAATGAGCTATATTTGTATATATAAGCATTACATATGAATAATTATAAATAGAGCTAAATATAACATGTAAATAGTTTGTAATTTATAGTTTGTACGCTTTAAACTGAAAAGATCGCCGTACATAAATATATTTCATGAAGCTTTTTACCCTTTTTTTCCTTGCCATTTTCAGACTTAATTGGATATAAAATCACTTCCCCTTTATTAAGACCTAACAACTTAATCAAGCTCAATTGAAAATATACAATTTCTTTTCCTAGATCAGTTCCCTCAATTGAAGTTTCGCTTGCAGCAATTTAGCTATTTCAATCAGAGCATGAAATATAGTATATAGCTTAGAGTAAAGTATCATCATTGACTGAAAATCACCCAGAGAATCTGAAATTTAATTGGGATGAGCCGCAACTTGATTACTCGAGACGTAGACATTAGATCTTGATGCCTGGACTTGGATAACAATGGGGGATCCCCGCAATTCCTAATTACGCACTCGACTGGATGATCATTGATTTGGCTCTATCCAGGCGTGTTAAGTAATCCGCGGATCGGGTTCCAACGGCTAGGCTTCCTCAAAAAAATAGATATATAATATAAATAAGTATAAAATACATATACATATATAATATATATATATGCAGCGTACCGTACCGTTTACAATGATAGCCGGCAATTAGGTGATGGGATGGCCGTAATTACACACAAATTACCTGGGCTCGAAAGGGAGTCCGGTAATCTGGCAATCCGACAATCCGACAGTCTGACAACCTTCATCAGCGTTGCATGATTGCCATATTTAGCTAATCTATCAATTATGGCATACAACTAATTGAAAATGGTTTAGGCAAATAATAAAGACAAATCAGCGAAGCATGTCCCAGCCTCGGTCACGTGATCCATGATCCGTACTTTGTATTCCGTATTCCGTATTTTTCACTTACTACTAGGGCTGCAGGTCGAACAGAAAGTAATCGGGAAATGTATCGAAAACTATCGAACAACGAAATGTTTACAACTTCGATAATATATCGGATTATTATTAGTATTTTAATTTGTCTAGAAAAACCATAAGTGTTGCTTTGCAAATAATAATAAATAAATAAAAATCTGTAAGCCAGAACTTAAAAAAGTAACATTAACTAAATTATTACATTTTTCGATAAATCGTCAAGTGTAACGATTTTCGATTAAAGATATTTGGTATATTTGCTTATATATTTATAAATACCCTAAGAATACAGGAATAATTAAGGAACATACCTTTGTTTATAAATTGTAATAATCGAAACTTGCAAGTGCAGTGAATAATATTTAGAGGCATCACCATAGACTGATGCATCGATAACATATACTAAATATAGATGATAACACAGAATATCGGTATGATATCCCCATCCCTATCCCTCTACTCTACCCTAGGGCATCGCAAAAAAAAAACAGTCTGGGAATTGTATAGTTCTCAGTTTAATGGCTCCAAGGCGTTCGGCCATCGAAAAAGCGAGTCTTCCATTTGCGTGTCGTCTCAACATTTTATTGTTTGCCTTTTTTTTTGCGCAATAAAATGTGTTATTTATTTATTTGTTCCTGAAAATATTATTTATTTAATTAATTTAATACTCTTCTCATTTATTTATTTGCTTAATGAACGAAATGCGAACGGCATGGCATACGGTGTGTGTACTCTGCGTGTTTGCTCTTCTCATTTTGATTAAATGCTGTTTCTTTATTTAATCAAATGAGAGTGGGTGGTTGGGTGGTTGTCGGGGTGTTTTTTCCCCCTTTTTTTCTTGCCTTTTTTTTAACGACATGCGACAAATTAAAAGTGCAACGTCAGAGAGCAGGAAATGTTCGCGTTGCGCACCCAACGGGGCTGAATGCCCTCGATAGGCGGTTTCCAAGGTATTCGGTGGTTTTTTCTTAAATCAATAAATTATTGCTAAATACAAAATAGAAAGGGCAAAGACTTGAAGGGGGTTGCAAAATTAAATTGCAACAGAAACGTAATTGCTAAAACCTTCCTTTCGGTTCTCCTTTAGAAAACAATCGTTTGATAAGAACTAAATTAATTTTGGTTTATGTCTTACTTATATTTATATATTTTTATGGAACTCTAGAATTAGCCAGGCCTAATTACAAATTGTAGAATTCCTCTAAATATAAATAAAAGACTAAATAGAATTTTCTACGCAGCTTCATAAATTGTTTTATAACATTTAGATGATTTAATCCAAATTACTAAGTGCATGCAAATTATAATAAATGTCTGTTACGCATTTGAACAATAACTGTAACTATTTGAACGTCGAAATCCAGTCAAGAGAATCACGCACGCTCTTTGGGAATATTATAGTATCTATATAGTTAGAGTAGTATCTGTATCTGCAGCTGTAACTGCACCTGTAACTGCAACAGTATCTTCCGCTTAGCTGTATCTTTCGGAATACACACAGTTACACACTGTTCGTGTGCGACATTTAATGCCTCCTAAACGAACGAAACGCTGACATTCTATTTATTTTCATTTCGTAACATTTTTTCTTGTCACACTTCTTATTTTTTTGTTTTGTTTTAATTTTTTTTTCATAACATATTCTCGTTGCTTTCCTGCCTGCCCATTTGTTTATATTTACTTAGAACGATAGTTATATAAATACGGCCAATGCTATAACAGCCTGCATCCTAATATATACACAAATATGGTATATAGTACGAATCTGAACGATGTGCACACAGAGGGCACTTGGGCTACTGTTTTGTTTATAACTCCATAAAGTTTGTTTATTTGCTTGTTTGCTATGCAACTATTCGCTGGAGTGCCTTGCGGCAAATAGTCGCGTCCAGGGATATATCTGTCTCCCCATTACGATCTCAAATAATAGGATCTGTGCTGGGGTTAAGTTTAATAATCTCAAGGGCCAAATAAGTCGCCAGCTAAACATTTAATCTACATAGGTGTGATTATGACACAAATATAAAATACACATCCGATACACATCTGTTATTTATATTTATATATTATTTTCTCATTTTTGTTGTTTGTTTGTTGCTAAGAAATGTGGGATAAGTTAAGCATTTCAAATAACTGATATTTAGCTAATATAATAAAGAAAAGCCAATAAAAGAAAGCCAATCCAATCCAGAATGCCAATCCAATTTGCATTTAAGTGGTGGCTACAAAAATGTAATATTGGAATAAAAATAATCAAAATTCTAAAAATTAGTAAATTTATAACTTGTCACATACTTTGCTCTATTCTTGCTGTTAATAAAAACCTCGGAAAAATGTTTGAATAAGTTTTAAAATGGCGTAGAAGCCATTTTCTCAAAATCCTTGCACACAGTGTACCTTTAAAAAGGAGCCGGAAAAATCTAAGTAATTAATTAATACTACATCATAATTTTTTAACAAAAATAAGAGGTGTTTAAATACAATAAATGAAATGTTTTGTTAATAAATTAAACTAGGTTCTAAGGATGAACAATGCGAATATTTTTACGAATATGTACATATATTTAGTTTGTAAAATTTATTACACAGACCAAGGCAAAAGAATCACATTAAGGGATTTCTTATAGTGGTTTCTTATAGTAGAACTGAGTAATACCAATAATAAACTCACAGAATATGCAAAAGCATATAAGTTTCTTTACATTATTTACCTTTCATAATTTACTTACTGATTTGCATTTAATTTAAAAACATTTTTATGTTATACATATAGTCAGATGGCAATTCTGCATTGATGATTAAAAATCCCTAATCAATATATACAATATCTACCATTTAAGATCACCTGTATCGAATCCGGTAGGAACGGGCTAACACCAGTTTAAAGCGGTCTGTCTATTCTGGATAGTTGGTACTGGTGTTCCTGATGCAAACACACATATTGCGCCGGCTCACATCAGCTGTGACCACCATTATACACTTAGTAATTGATGCATATGAATTCCGATTATATTATATTGCATTTGCATGATCATTCGAAGTGAAATTAGCATTTGCCAACAGTGCGTTGCAGGGCCATTAAGTAGCTGAGATCTGGTTTAATAAAATAGTTACAAATTAAAGAAGGAAAAATCGATTAAAATGCTTTTATGTTCACATACCTTAAATTATGGATACACAAATTAATAGTATTACGAAGTATTAAAAGAATAGATCTTAATACTTGCTTTATCTTGCTTTATTTTTCGATATTTAATAAATTGATATATCAAAGTTTACGATATTTTTATTATGATACTGCTATTTGGTCTAGACGATAGTTCTCTCGATATATATTATCGCTTTCCCATTCGATATACATCTCTACTTTTAAGTACAATCGTCAATTGCAACTACAGTTGTTAAAGGATTTTTATTTTGTAAATTTTAAAGTTGTAGATTTATTTACAGTGAGATATAAAGGATTATTCTTTTTTATTTCTGTATAAATAGTGTTCTAAAAGTGTTCAAGTGTTAGCAAGCAGGAAAAGAATTATTTTTTCTTCTGTTTTATCCACCTTACAGTCCCGAAACGCACTGTCTTTTGGTTAGTGTCTGGCCGGGGGCATTGTAATCGCTTAGATCTCAATTGCATATTGATAACTGCCAGCCAGCTGTTCGACCAGGTCGTATTCGTTTCAGTCAAAAAAATCAAAATCGAATTGTCCAGTACCCTGTTATAGCTCGTATCGACCTCATTGCTCTTGCCAAATTAACTTTGAAACGACCCAAGTAGGCGGAATATATCGGGTCGAGTGGGTGAGAATTATTACTGTTTATATTTGGGATTTATCGTTTGTTGTGACTCGACTGGCTTATTATATTACGACACAAGATAACAAATAGAGTCATAAGTATTCTATAACATGTCATGAAAAGCGGAAATGGGACGTAAGCAACTCCCCAGCAGCTTGATACATTTCGTCATCGCATTTAATTAATAACTAGGTAATAACTCAGGCTAAAGTCTTTATCTTTCAATCGTGAGATTTTTCAGAAGGACACCGGATAACTAGCACACTTGTCATAAATATCCATGTTTTGCGACTAACATTGACTACTTAATTCCTTAATTAGGCCATTTTTTATGTCAACAAGAAAACTATCTGTTGCAATTTATAAAAATAACTGCTTAGGAGTATTCTTGACTGATTTTTAAATAAAGAATTTCCCTTTGAAATTGTTTGTAATTTATTTAAAAGTTATTAAAGCAGGATTTTCACTTAAATTAAATCTAAAAATTAGTGAAATCAAAGTCGTAAAGTACTTTAGATATTCGCAAATTGATTCACATGACAAGCTCAATCGCAGACGGAGACCGACCACGTGCAGTTAACAAATTAAATGTATTCATTTAATAAGAAAAACCGGTGAACCCGAATCCACAAACATTGTAAATCTTGTGAGATCTCCAAAGTCCAGGGCGGCAGAAGGGGCAATCATCGTCTTATACAAGTAATCGTCACGCGCAATTGCGAATGAGTTCAGTTGATGAGAATTTCGATGTATGTAGATGTAGATGTAGATGTGGGGATCTGTATGGAAATGGAGGTGAAGCTGCGGCATGGCGCCGCATTTGAGCTTTTTGGCAAATACTGAAAAGGGGATTACTGGGCTAAGTTCCCATTTTTCGAGCAGAGCTGGCTTATCGCCAGCGCCACCAGAAATAGCCAAGAAATACAAACCAGTAACTGACGAAAAAAAAAAAAAATAAAGGCAGCTGACATTCTGTTTCGAGTGCATGAATATGAAATATTTCGTTTTTTATTTGCAAATCATTTAGTTAGAGCCATAAACGGGGGACGCGCCATTGAAGCCGTGCAAACACAACCAAATCAGGCCATAAAGAAGCAGAGCAGCCAGATAATACTTACTATAAACTAGGCAAACAGCCGGAAACCCCGAGAACAAAGCCAGCTCCAGGCACCAGCTTCTATCCCCAGTGTCAGGGTCCAAGATCTCACTGTCAATTGGCGTAGACCTTGAAGAAGACCACCGCGCAGGTCTTGTGGCCACCAACGGTCAGGTGAACCACTGCCTTTAGGTCGCCGGCAATGTCCAAGCTGGGCATGTTCTCCACAAACAAATGGTTGCTTACATTGGTAAACGTATAGATGTGCTGGGGAAAATAATTAATAATTTTAATAACTCTGCTAAGTATTATTTAAAAAAATCCAAACCATTTTATAATACAAAAAGAGAATATATAGTTTTTCCTACTCACATCCTTTTTGGGCGGACATTTGAGCTGGTTCTTTGGTATGTTCTTAACAACCGGATGCCAAATTTCGATAGGATTGATGAGAGCCCTACAGAAGTTGTCCCGCTTCACAGAGAGTGAAGTGGGCAGCCACTGGCTCCGTTCCCAGCGGAACACATCAATCTCCATCGTGATGGCACCCTTTGGCACATCCATCAGAATTTTAACGTTGCCGTTGTAGAAGAGCGTTTCCAGATCGTCGGCGACATCGAAAGTCAGGTCGCTTATGTCCACAAATTTGCGGAAAGGTATATCCCCCTGGTCCTCATCAGCATTGCAAAATATATCCATTGTCTTCTCATCGCCAATTATTTCATAGTTGGTGGCCTACAAAATGGTTTAAATAATATCTATGCTTAGGGATGAATAATTTAATGAACTTAATTGATAATTAATTAAGTAGAACCAGTTCTTGAAGGATGAAATAAGGTGAGCCTTTCAATTCGATTGTAAACTCACCTGGCTTAAGGCCAGGATCCACACCCACCACACCCAACACTGTACACTTGTGTTCCCCAGTGCCATGCCGTGGCTCTTGCAGATCCCGGCTGGCTGCAACATTTTTATACCGTTTTTGACTAATTGCCCGCCAATTAGCCATCGCCATTTGCCATTGTTAACTAATTGCCAAATTAAACTTGTACATATTCTGTTTAATTGCAATTGAGATACAGATTTGCCGATCGTCCCGTCCACAAAATAAAATTATACAAAAATCTATAATGAAATCGGGGGGAAATCAGCATTCGTCGGGCGTAGGCGGGCGTAAGGTCGAAACCCGGATGCGTCCGGAAGTGGGTCGTCTCAATGGAACACCCATGTGCCCACATCACGCATACGTCGTGTGCGCCTGCGGGATAACAATAACAGCAAGAATAACAATAAAGGCAAACGCACTTGACCCTGGGACAAGCGGACTGACTGACTCGGCGACCACGACGCTTGGCTTGCCGATTTTGTAGGCCATGGCTGCCATAAAATTGCTATACTTACTTACTAAATTCGGGGCGACACACGACGCCCCATTATCCGATAACGGAGAGCTTCTTCGCACTGGCCATAAAACCCACAAAACGGGCCAGAATGGCAGAAAGGCGGCTAAAAAAGCAAAAGCGCGTGGATAATACAGATGGCATACTGGCACGTTAAATACACACATGTATCTATACAGTTCGTGACTCGGTAGCCTACTTTTGGGGCTAAGATTTAAATTGTATGATTTAAAGAAAGATTCTAAAGTTTCAGGGGTTAATACGCATTTATATTTTGATCGAGAAAATCAGCGACCAGGTAATATAATACTTGTACATATTTCTAACAATTTCCAACATTACACATGGTCTGAGCTTGATATCCAATCTTAATGTTGATTGAAAACCTTTGTAGGTATCACATAGGTATAGAAAATACATGCATTAATGTGGCCTCAATAATCTGATTGGGTTTTGATGAGCGTTTACCCTAAATAAACAGAATAAGATTGAAGTTATTACATAAAATGTCGCGTTTAAACTGGCAAACCATTAAGTAATTTAAAAATGGCGCCTTACTCCACACTTCAAAGAGAAAAATTATCGATATGTGTGGTATTTTTGTGTAAATTATACCAAACATTTAAATGTATAAATATTTGACCATATTAAAGCAATGTTATATGTATACAAACAAATTGTCTTTGTATATATTATTATAGTATATAATTAGATATATGTATGGTATACACACAAAAAATAAAACTGAACTTATTTGTATGATTTTGGTAGATTTTTGTGTTTGCAGTAAAATACCAACTAATCTCCGTGCTGCAGTCACACTGGCTGCTAGGTGTGCTGTGCAAAATTGGTCTTGCAATTTTTTGGCCTTTCCACAACTAAAGTTAACATTTTAAACCAGACAATCAAATCCAATTCTATCAAATGACGAATGAGGATGTGGGACTGGGCAGCAACAGCGTGGCAGACCGCCTGCAGGTAGGTCCACGCGAGGGCGTGACCTATCCCATCCAGATGAAGTACTGTGGCCACTGCACGATGCCCATTGAGGTGAGCGAGCGGAAAATCAAAGCCGGCCAAACACACCCATGGTTTTAACGGTGTGTGTGTGTGTGCCTGTTTTTCCCATCCACAGTATTGCGAGTATTATCCGGAATACGAGAAATGCAAGGAATGGCTGGAGCGCAATATGCCCGATGACTTTGAACGGCTGAAAATCGAAGAGGAGGCTGCCGCCGCCGATGGCACGGATGACGACAAGAAGCGGCAGAAGCGTGGCGGCAAGGGCCTGCTGCGCGTCAAGAAGAAGGAGGATGTGCCCAAGAAGATCTGCGTCTCGCGTGCTGCCCGTGGCAAAAAGAAGTCGGTGACTGTCGTCACAGGACTGAGCACTTTCGGTGGGTATACCCATTTCTAGTTTATTCTCGTAATCTAGGAAGGGGTAAGGGCAGAGGGAGGGTTGAAAATAAGCCCAGCTTGGCATGGATTATTAATTTCTCCTATTCCTTACACCTTTCAGACATTGATCTCAAGGTGGCCGCCAAATTCTTCGGCACCAAATTTGCCTGCGGCTCGTCGGTGACTGGCGACGATGAGATTGTTATCCAGGGGGATGTAAAGGACGACTTGTTCGATGTTATACCCGAGAAGTGGTCGGAAATTGATGAGGACGTCATCGAGGATTTGGGCGATCAGAAGCGTTGAATACTTGAGCGTTAAGGCCCTTGTATAATTTAAAAATAAATTTTTAGCTTATTTTGTACGCTACAAAAAGGAAAAAATAAAAAGAGTTATGAAACGTTAGTCAAGTCGAGCTTGTGGCTGCTCATGTATTTGTATTTTCTGCTTCAGTTGCTGGATTGGCTTCCGTTGCAGTTGCTGGAGTGGCTTCCGCTTCTGTTCCGGGATTGGGTTCCGCTGAATTTGCTGGATTGGCTTCTGCTCCAGAGCGTGTGCTTTCGCTGCTTTCTGGGTTGCTATCTTCAGCTGGACTTGTGTCCATCGATGAAGGAGTCTCCGCTTCGGAAGAGATTGCAGCCCCTGGTTCGGGCGCTACAGGCGCCGGTGGAGCAGGCTTTGAAATTGACTTGACCTGCCTTGCAGTTGCCTCCGACTGCGGCGCTTCTTTAGTCTCTTTGATTTCCGATCCATGAAAGTGTTTGTGGCTCAGCTGGATAATCTTCTCGTTCTCCTCATCCGTGAGTGGGGCTTTGTTATCGTCGATAAGCTAAATATAGGTAAAGAATGTTATTGTGTTTATCTTTTCAAATGAACTAATCCTGACCAGCTGTGTGTGAAGGGCACTTGTGGGCGGATCATTGATCATTTGTAGAATCTCGTGAGACTTTAAGCGGTAGGATGACAAGTCTTTTACATAGTTAATGATGGATTCGCGGGTTTGGGTCTTACAGGGCGATTCCTCCAAGTACTGCAGTGCCTGTGGAATACAAATTATGTTTAATTAATCATCGGATATTAGTATTTTTAACGAAAATATCGACATACCTCGTAGGTTACTGTTGCCAAATTTCGCATGCCAAACTTCTTTTTGGTGCCCTTGACCTTCTGCAGTATCTGCATCACTTCCAGATTGGTGAGGTACGAAAACGTGGGATTAATTCTGGAAGGGTGCAAACGAACACACTATTATTAACCATTCAAAAATAAAAACAAACAAAAATAAAAATATTCATACGTTTCCATGTTGTTTTGAGTTCAGTCTGGTTGGGCCAGGTGCAGTGTGGCCAACGCAGCACTATTTTGACAATGAAAATATACATTTTGTGAAAGAGCAGCAATTCAGAAAATATTAATAGCAACACTGTTTTCTATATATGTTTGCTTATGTAGAGATAAACAAAATTTATTTATTTTAGTTTGTAATGAATGCCCACTAATTTAGTCTTGACAAAAAGGAAAAGAGTACCCCCAATGCCTTCAGAAAAGTGTCCACTCTAGCCTTTTATGATCGTAGGCCTTTTAGACAGATACATTTGTATATTGAAGCAGCTGGTAAATCTGATCGAAATTCAGGGTAGTTTGTGTAATTAAATTACCCGCACTTTATAATTGCTGGTAATTTCTTAATAATAATAATAATAAACTTAATATATTATTTAAATGTTAATATATTTCCCAGACTGCAGTGTATGTATTTTAAGGAACCCCGCTACGGTCACACCGCTGTTTGCGGCACTTTTCTGTTGCTAACATCAACATTATCTGTTAGTGCATTCCGGCACTCTGTTAGTTGTTATTAGCAATTAAGTTGGGGAGATTTTTTGCTTAATCGGCAGAGAATCGTCCACTGTGCCTTTGTATCTGGGATGCGACGATGCGGCTGCGGTGATAGTGGCATTCAGCGGACAGAATGCATACCCACATGAACGGCACGGATGCGGCGCCGATTACGAACGGGCATGGACTGGTCAATGGCATAAGCGGTGGCGGGGGCATCGGCGGAGGAGGAGGAGGAGGAGGAGGGACAGGTGGCAGCACAGAGGGCAAGATCCGGTGCATATTCCTTAGCGAATTTCACGCCACGGCGGGCTGCAAAATAAGCTGTCAGGTGAGCGCGTTCCCAGGATTACAGTTAGATTAGATAATAATAAAAATATACCAAAACACGTTATAACACACACACAGGTGCCCGACAACTACATTTCCAAGGACGTTTTCGATGCCATCAACGTGTACATTATACCCAAACAGCACCTGCAGCGCTGCATCCTCACCGTCAACGCCATGGACGTGAAGATCGTCGGTTATCCGGTGGGCATACAGGATCAGCAAAAGTACGTCCGCAACGCCTTCCTCTTCAATCTATGCTTCGTGTGCGATTCGCGCGCCCGCAGTGTTCAGTACGAACCGGTGGTGAAGAAGCTATCGGAGTACCTTATCATGATGGAGGAGGAGTCATGCTTCCTGTCGCGCGAGGACGACAAGCGACGCCTGCAGAAGATCTTTGAGACGGTGCTGCGTGACCTGAATGAGCGCAAGGTGGCCACCATTGTTGAGGGCGATAATACCATTCACCTGAAGATCGTCATGCACAAGCCGGATCCGCCGCCGGTCAAGGATCACATGGTGCCGCTGCTGCTGGCCAATTTAAGGGATGCGCCGCTGGATAATTGGGATCTGACCACGCAACAGGTGCGCGACTATCCTAGGATAAATAGAGCTTCTTCGAAATCGGGCAAAAAACCGGCAGCTAGTTTTAATGGCCATTGTGTAGTGTGTGTGTCGACAGGTACTTAGCTTATCTGAACTCGGTTCCTTGCAGATCCTGCCTTATATTAACGGAATCAATCACGTTGCCCGGATCGCCGCGGAAGCGGACGTGGAAACGGACCTGGTCAAGTCGTGTATACAGAATTTGGTCTACTACGGCGTTGTTCAGCTGCTGCCGATCCTCAAGTACAGCAACGTGTACATGACACAGAACCTGAAGCATCTCATCCAGAGTGCAGCGCTTAGCGGAGCCTGCCGTAAGTATGTGGCCCTAAGGCCAGACAAGACGCTGCCCAGCGTGCAGCGCATCTTCCAGTTCTATGCTTCGATGACGCATGGCGTCACCCTACGGGCTATATGCCAGCGCCTCTGTCCGCAGAATCACAACATCGACGAACGTCGTATGGTTATCTTCGGGCTGCAGCACCGCTTCATACGCTGCATACACAAGTATCCGGTGTTTACGGGATCAGTGCCTTCCGGGCGTCAAAAGATGTACACCGGTCTGATTAGCTTCGATGAGATTTGTTGCAAGACCGGCCTCTCGCCCAGCACCATCGAGCGGGACATCGAGAAGGATACGAATGTTACTGTGATCTGGAAGTGACGACGACGATGGTGGCTGCCGGCCGGTCTTGTTGTAGTTTGTAGCGATTGTTATGTTTCCAAATCATATTTTTTTTAATATGCGCATACTTATATATATTATATACACATGAAAGGTTAAACAGAACTGGTATTTTCGATTTAGGGCCGCTTTCTGCCCTCACTGTTAAGGTCCCGGATAGCTAACTGACACGGAAAAGATAAATTCGAGACAAACTTGCAGTTAAGTTTTCATTTTTCCACATTCTTTGTACTAAAAAGAAGGCGAAAGTCATAACAGCGCGCTGTTAGGCATGGAAGTGTGTTGCTAAGCAACAAAATTGTACTGTGAAGCGCAGCACTCTGTCCGCGAAAATTTAACTGTGAGGCTAGAAATTGGTCCTTAGTGGTTTCGTTTTGATTCTCTGGCCTGGCTAGGGTCAGGAGTCCGCCTGCAGGATTGCATTCTGTACTGCCTGTGCCACACAGGCATCCTCCGAAGCCATTCCTGCAAAAAAAAAGGATTGCAAATGTGTTAAACAGACAGAATGTTGTGTCTTCAAAAGAGAAAGAGATGGCTATGGTTATCAACTGGTATATAAGGTGAGAAAATAGGAAAGTACTACAGTTGATGGTTAGAAATGAGAACCTTTAGTGAGAATAGTGCTTCCTCAAGCAAAAACTCAATAAATTATTGATTAATCTAATAATATTACGCACCCATTGATTGAAAGATGGAGATGCCCGCCTCCGCCGGATAATCTCCATTAAGGATTACGGCTCCCAGTTCACCGGCGATTGGTGCGGGTAAACCTTTCAGCTCGGCCTCGGCATTGGCATGGCAATCCACGTAGACCTTTGCCTGCTGATAGACATCAGAGGCCACTTCCCCAAAATGAACTTCACCGGCGCCCACAGCTAAAAAAATGAAATAATACAAAAATACTAAATAAAAAGTACAATATTTTCACATACTAGTGGAAAAATCGATGAAAACAAAAGGAATCTAAAGAAAACTTCTATTTTTTTCCACAAATATGTCTCTTTATAACCATTTCCTCCAGGATACAAACTCACCATTGATATGGACACTGGATTTCGTGAAATCCTTGACATGGACGAGCGGCTCCGGGGAGAACGTGGCAATACAGATGACATCGGCTTCCCGACATGCCTCTGCCGGACTTGGGCAGACAACTATCTTCGTTTGGTTCTCAGAGCCCAGTTCCTGCCTCAGCTGCTCGGCCAGATTCCGAGCTTTTGCCTCCGTGCGATTGTACAGGGTCAATTGCTTCACCCGGAAATTGGCACAAAAGCCAGCGGCATGGATCTGTCCCTGTACACCACAGCCCACAATGGCCACATTGATTTCTTTGTCGACCTCCGCCTGCAAGCCGAACCGCCGGAAGTAGAGATATTTGGTGGCCAGCACCGAGGCGGCAGCAGTGCGCCAGGTGGTCAGATCCGTGCCCTCCATTATGGCCGACAATTCGCCCGTTTGATTGCTGAAGAGAAGCACATGGGCCTTGATGCTGGGCAACGGTGGATTCCTCTGGGGATTCCCACTGAATGAGGTCACCAACTTGCAGGCGAGCGTGGAGCTTGACTTTGCCTCCGATCCGAGACTGTAATTTCCCACAAAGGCGGGCATAGTAAACAGAGTCTGGCTCGGATCGCCGGTGTTGGTTAAAATCCTTTTTGGTTGAATTGCAAATGAGGCTGGGGCGGGGGATCTCTCACCCTGCTCTTTGACCACCGCCTTTAGCGCAGACTCCACCGCCTCATTGACCAGCGGCCAGGTGAGTACACGACGCACCGCTTCCGCTCCATAATAAGCAGGTGAATGTCCGCTCATATCTCACAATAAACTGAAATAACAACTGGGTTAACTTGGAATATATGCCTGATATTACACTCTAATCTTTCCAATATCAATATTGGTTATCAATCTGGAATGGGCTATAAAGTGGTGCCTCCACTGTGCTGCACTTTTGCAACTATCGCACGAAGATCACGAACTGCAGAATAGGGGTTTCCATTGCCGAACTGCATTCTGCATTTTCTTTAAGGAAACAAGGTGATTTTTAGAGTCTTCGGGTGGCTGTGGGCTCTTAGGGAGTTCCACAGGAGTCATTGCAGCAGGCAGAGGAGCTGACACCAAGTCTGGAATCTTACATTTCACAGGAAGCAAGCATCCAGGGTACTGATGAATCCTATGAGTCCTTTTTATGTCAAGCAAAACTCCTCAGATTCCGATGAAACCTGAAAGCCGCAATTGTTTTCCCCATATGGTTCTTGAACGGGCCATTTTGCATCGATGCAACATAAAGAAATTTTAAGCAAAGTAAATTAATTATTATTTATTATTTATTTATTTATTTATTTATAATTGTTGGTCTGTGGGAACAGTTTTGATTAATTGAAAATCAGCTGTTATTTGGGCTTTTATCGGTAGACACGATCACACAATGATAAGCAGCAAAGACCAAAGTAATCGAATATTATACTGAGAAACGAATTAATGCACATGCATTTTTTTTCACACCAGATAGCGATACAATGCACAATTGCAAAATGCAGTCCCAGTATAAACGCGGTTTAAAAATGCATTGACTCATTGTCATCTCGAACTATTGAGGCGGCGATTTCGATTATTACAGATCTCGATTAATTTATTGAATAACTAGCGCCTTTATTTCAAATTTTAAAGAAAATAATACTTTTTAAACAACAAATTGTGTTAAATAGTTTTAAAGTTAAGCACTAAAGTCTCCAGCACCCTTACATTAATTTATGTATTGTATTAAATATATTATCACATTAATAATCTAGGTTCGGTTCAATTTTAAAATAAAAATTTATATGTAAATATAAGTAGAAATAAAAAGAATATTAAAAACTATCATTTTCCATAAAACTATTTGTTTTTACACCATTTAATATTAAATTTCAAGTTATCTTATCCCTTGAATCAGGCTAACATACTTTTAAATAATTCTTTGGCTAAATTTTATAATAATGAGCAAGAAAGCTACAATTTTAATGAAGTTTTAATTATTTTAGTTTGCAACTAAGTCGCTAGTTCTTATGTACTATTTACCAGACTCTATATATATGTGCATATTTATCAGATTTTTATCAAGTTCAACAAAAGGATTGCCATTTTCACAAAATCCCCTTAGGGGATCTAAAAATAATATCCTGTAATACCCGGTAAGAGTATTAATATTGATAAATCTAAGTAAATAAAGCAAGCAAGCAACGAAGCTAAAAAGAAACTCGAGGAAACCCCGAAATTACATTTTTACCTTGACTCGTTTTCCTCATTTCTAATGCAGTTTTCCCCATTCTTCGGCGTCGCTGGGAAACAGCATTTTCACTGCACGCCACGACACCGTCGCAGCGCGAAAAAGGGAAACCGCTTCTGTCAACGGTTTTATCGCAAAATAATTCTCGCCGCAAAACAGCTGGAAACTGAACCACAGCCCACAGCTACACAGCCACAGCCCGATCCAATCCAATTGGAGGCGACGCGAAAGTGAAAAGCGACTGCACTTTTCCGAGACTGCAGCTGATAGCAAAATTAATTTATGCCCGCCATTGTCTTGTCTGCAGTTTTTCCCTTTCCCAGCTGCTAATTCAAATTTTGACATAATTTTTTCACTAGCCTCTGTCGCTTGCTTTCTCGCTTTGTCTCCGGGGCCAATTTCACTTGACGTGACCTTTCTGACGGGTTTAACTGCACGCAAAGAAAACTATATCAGTGGAGGGCAAAACCAAAAATATATAATATTATTTTAAAACTATATTTGTAGAAGGAACAAGCCAAAATGTAAATTTATTTCAAAATCATATCCGTAGAAAGAAAAGGCCAACATGTAACTTTATTATACTCTTTCAGATTTTAGGAAAACGATCTTGTAACTTCTGATTTTCTTGATCTTATTTACATAATAATAACATAATAATAATAATAATAATAATTACATAATAATAACCTCATAAAATTTACCTTATAAACATAACCTTAACTTTTATATAATCAAAAAATATGAATAAAATGTTATCGTTATCTTAATTTAATTTTATTTAATTGCAAGCAAAAAATCTTTAACATGTACACCAAATGCAAATTTAATCAGAATTCGGTACATTAAACATTATATTATTATATAATATATAATATATAATATATGGCATAGTTTTAGAGACATTTTTAAAAGATTTTAAAACCCATAGTGATGATACAGAAATCGACGATAAATTTTCGAACTCAATAGACATAGAACGATAAATACATTAGGTTTCCCAAGCATTGTATCGGTTAGGTTTAGTGCTTACTTTTGGGCACATTGTCAAGTGATTTGAAAACCAGAAGAAGAAGAACCATTTCCCATGTCATATCACAAATATTTCTCAGTGTGTGCGCCCTGCCGCTGGGTGGGTCTGGAGCTGTGCCTGTGTGGCAGCGGCCTTGGAAATGTGCAGTTGCTGGCTGATTTATACTCGCGCCGCGTTGGCCACAAATCAAAGTCGAACTGCCGCTGACTCATTTGCGGGGCTCCTGCTCCGGCGACCTGTTGCATGCCCCGCTCCTGGAATCGGAATTGCAGTTGCCAGAACCAGCAGAACAGAACCCACTTAGCCGGCAGTGTGTTCTAAGTGTTCTGACCTTGCTGCCGGGTAAGTGGCCGGCCATAAATTTTGGCATTGCGCAAAAGGCACAGCCACAGCCACAGCCACAGAAATACAACGCCCCGACTCTGTTTCGAGTCCAATTCCAATCCCAAAAGTCCAATTGTAGTCCCAAGAATCCGTGTCCGAAAAGTGAATTGTCGCTGACACTTTGAATAAATTGCTAAACGATTTGGCAAGCGCCAAAATTTAATGGCAAAAAAGGATTTCGCGTTGCCCAAAATCAACGACGAGGCAAACACAGACTGAATTTATTGGCGAACTGCAGTTAGTTGACATGGAGTAGGAATTGTAATAATATCAATAAGTTCAAACATGATTTGTGCAAGATAAAATACTTATTAAAAAAAAGGTGAAATAAGCATAAAATTTAAAATCGTAAACTCACTTTTCCTTGCTCTAATTTATAATTTACTGCAAGGTGAGAAACTGGTCCTTAAAGCTAAACTTAATGTTGTCACAGATTGGCTTTTAATAGATGGGTTTTTATAAAATAAACAACATTTTTATTTGTGGATGTCAGATAAAACAAACTTTATTTTATTTTAAAGCGAACTTTGCCTTAAATTTATTAAATACACAAATTAAATTTTGGAAATTACATTTGTGTGGCTTATCTCTGTCTCTTGCCTTTGAGCCGTTAAGTTTTCTGAAGTTTTCGGCTTTCAAGCTGCTGAAAAGCCAACACAATTTTTTATTTGATTATTTTTTTTATTTATGCCACTTTGGCTGGCGGCTGTGGAAATTGTAACTGTAACGGCAATAGTCATAGTAATACTCATACATATTATATAGTAACTGTAACTACGGCCACACACAGAAACAGAACGTTGCCACACCTTTTCCTCAGAGCTGGATTTTGCACTGCCTTCATATAATAGATGTGTGTCTGTATGTTTTGTTTGTATGCATATATAAGTAGTACTGTTTATTTTCTTTTAGTTTGTGTTTTTGTTTTAGTGCGCGCCCGCACATTGGGCACACAGATACTATACACACACACACACACACACTCACACTCATGGCGAAAGGAAAGTTGGCAACGCGAAAAACTCGGCGCTGGAGTTTCGCATTTTGTAGATCAATCTTAGAATGGATTTGTGCCGTTAGCCGGCGGCAAGCGGCGCTCACTAAAATGTGGTTTGTCCTTGGAGAATGTGGCAAAAAGATAGAAAAAAAAAATATTATAATATACATATATGTGTTCATGTATATAATATGCCCACTGTTACCGTATCCCCGTGCACACAGAAAAATATTTAACTACCCGAAACTCATCTAACCTGAACGGATCCTAATATTAACAGCAGCATTTAATACATAGTTCATGAAACGTCTAGGAATAACATTATAAAAATGTTCATCATGCACAGAAAACCTTAGTTTTTAACAATTAAAGAGGCTTTTGTAAACATATCCATAAAGAGGGAATATTTGTTTATCAAGGAAATAATCTTTAACTTGAATTAAACATTCTTTTTATATCAAGATCATAGAAATTTTTATAATATTTCTCTTGGGTGCCAAAGGAATACAGATAAAGTCTTTTCTTTAAATATTTTCTATAGTAAAGACTTCATTCTTTTCAAACTTTTCATAAAACAAAACCTTTTTTTTTTTGTATACAAATTTATACAATTAA
>JAEIIG010000937.1:0-10935 GCA_018904695.1 Drosophila parvula
AAATGGGACCAGTTTAATTCTGGATTTAAATTCTTATTTAAATTTTCAGTTTTTATAGGCAAATTAAGTAGAGTAAAGATAAAAACATGTCCTTTTTTGGTTTCATAGCCAGCGCTTTAAATAATATATAATATATAATAAAATGAATAAAATTAAAATAAATAATATTGTTACAAGAATAAAAATTAAAGAACCTTTATCAATATGTTATTTTGAAATATTTTTTAAAATACAATTCTTATTTTATCAACATTTTATAATATATGAATTTCTTTAGGGTCTAAAGGAAAAAATGTTTGCAATGGCCTTAAATTTTTCGTTCGTCAAATATTTAAAAAATTTTTATTATGATATTGAAGAAAAGGAAGGTAAGCCAAACAAAATATTGCAACAAAATGTAACATTTAATTTTACAAATAACCAATTTTGTTAAAGGAGTACTAACGGTTCCATTGTTTAAATATTTACTCAGACCTTACATTATATTATAATTTTATTTTAAATCCAATCTGTGATATAATAAGCAACAGCTCAATTATTAATTGAGAGTTAATTAAAAGTAGATCAATGTCAGCTCAACTATTACTTGAGAGTTAATTAAAAGTAGATTAAATGTCAGACCAATCATTTCTGTCGAACGCTGTTCGACGTTATATCCCGAAAACCACCGTTGTCACCATTCGGCAGGACCCTCAAGGCAGCGGCAGTCAAATGGCAAAGCCAAACTTTGCCCACTGCCCCGTTGGAATAACGAAAATAAAGCAAATTGCAAATAGATTATATAAATGGCTAAATCAAAATTTAATAAAAGCCAGCGCAGTGTGCACTCGTTGGAGCGTAGGAAAATACCATGAAAGGTGCGGATGTCACCAGTCGTCGCCAGTAGTGGCGGGTCCAAGGAATTTTAATAATGACCACGTATCCTGGCAGCGAGGCCGCCTTGTTGTTTTAGAGCACGTGCGCCAATTGCCAGCACTAAAGGGATTCATTTGTGAATTACCCGATGCCGAATTGGCCCAGATCCCAAAAATTCTAGCCACCAGACCCACACCAAGGACCTAAACAAACATCGAGCTGAGGTCGAGGCTGGGAATCAACGAAAACAAATTGCAATTGAGCCGTCGAAGGATGGGTGACAAAAAGTGGCCACCACATCGCAGGATGAGGATGAGGCTTCGGCTTCGGCTTCGGCTTTGGCTTCACATTCTGATTCAGATTCAGGAGGGATACTGTTGCGATGCGCATTTGACAGCTCAAGCGGAATGCACACAGACGATGATGGCGATGAAAGGCGATGGATGGAGCAGGGGTTACGCCCCAGAGCCAAGGCAACAAGCCGGTACAGGGCCGTGTGGCTAAGGGATTTCGGATTTCTGGTTGCTCCTGGGAAAACTGAGCCCAGGGCCCACCCCATTTTGTACGTTTAAAATGCCCCGGATTCCCATGAATTTGAGCGGAATTTTTATTAAGTTGCCAATTTGGCAATTGACAGAGTTGATCAAAGTGTCTGGGCGTTGGCGGGGGTTGCAGAAGAATATTGTTTTCCCCCGGTCTCTGTGTGAATTAATTTCAAATTAGTTTGCCACATGCATTTCGGGATTTATTGGATTTTCGCCGGCAAACACAAACAAAGCTAGGGTAGGGAAAAGCAAAAGGGGCACAGTGATTGGAAAAAGATAGAAAGGGTTGCCCACAATCCCTTAATAGGCCTAATCACAATCGATGACCATTGATTTGTTTAGCGCATTAACAGCTCCAGCACTGACCACCGTCCACAGCTGCCACAAACTCATCTGCCACTTGGCGGCGATCCCTCCCGAGACCCTCCCGTGCATCGCCTCCAACTCCCAGCTCCGTGGCCTGAAATGAGGTCAGGCGAACGCATATAAACACACAATTTCGATTCAGATTGTGATTTCTGGAATGCATTAATTTGTGTTAATGGCCAGGAAAAAGTTTTCCCCGATTGTTTAGGGTTTGGAGTGGTGCAGGCGAGGTTTATTTTTAGGTGCCCGCCATGGATACACAGAGACTGCCACTCTGGAGCTGATGGCATGGAATTTTCCATGGGTATTGGGCGAATCCTATCGGATTTCAGCAGAGAGCCCATCTCCCCCCCGAGACACTATTCGAAGCCATAACTTAATATTTAGTCATTCACGTGCTGCCTGCAATCGGTCGGTCGTCGCCGAAGGCAGACAAGTGGCCATTTCTATATGCAAGACCCAAGAAGCTATATCGAATCCGCAAATATCTGTCGCCTAGCTATGTCCACTTGCCAGACCGAAATACTTTCGGATATGCGCTCCATCGAGTATTGTTTCTCATATCTATAGGTCGCTCTATATATCTGCTTAGTCTGGGTCCGCCGCACTGTACGCCGCCTCCAGGGCGGCGACGAAACGTTCAAGAACATCGAGATGCTGCCGAATTGAGAGCAATATCGGTCGACGGCAATCCGTGCATATGTTCCCCTTCTGAATAGTATTCATATCAGATTTGGGTGGACCCAAAAACCACTTAATTTGAATGCAAAAAGAACGAGATGGCAGTCGTATAATATTATGCAACCTATTTGCGCAAAAGTCGTTACCAATTTGTCATGATCTGAAATTTAACTGCTTTATAATAGTTTTAAAATTATCCTAGAAAATACATCCTACATACATTATCCTAGAAATACAGCTTCAAAAAGAGAAAAAGTTTATTTTCTTTAAACCAGAATAAATTACTCTATATTAAACCCTTCTCAAGAGAAGATTTTGGCACACCTTAACATAGTTAGGAACTCTTCTTAATTTCAGTGAGGCTTTTTTAAGTATGACACCTTTTAATTTATTGAACTTAAGATTAGGGATGGCAAAAATATCAATATATACTGTAAACATATTTAACGCGAAAGCCGATAAATAAATTCATATTTTAACGTTGCAATATATACAATTTAAATCGATATTATATTGCATTATTTAATACATTTCGATAGCGATATTTTATATGTCGATATACGAATTTCATTATTGAGTGCAGCATTTTTTCGATTTATCATTGTATTTTTTTTTCTCGATATATATTCTTACTTCCAATGCGAACCCCTATGATCCATACAATATATTTCAATGGAAATTCAATTCCATTCCCAACTTTAATTACATTAAATGTTTAAATATGTTAGATATTTATTATAAATTTAAAATTTATAGAAGCAATAATACTTAATTTAATAATAATTAAATGTACAGTTAAATTATTCATATTTTTTAAAGCAAAAACAAGAAAGGAAGTTACTTTGGGCACGCCGAATTTAGTATACCCTTGAAATTTGCAATGGGATTATGAGAAACAAAACAGGAGATACAATATAACACAATTATATGTTAAAGCATCGAACTTGGACTTTTTTGCCTTGGACCTTATCTAAATTGAGCGATTTCTCCAATGACAGCTATATGATATAATAATACGATTTTTATAAAATTAAAAATATTATGTTAAAATCTTATACAAAAACTATATCTCAGGGCTTATGCATAAATGTTGAAAAAACATCGAAGTAAAGATAGTATGACGGAAGGGTTCCATTAAGAGATCAGTCTCTAGCTTAGGCAGAAAAATGATAAATTATCGAAATTGAAAAGTGCCAAAGACCTTGTGGTTCCCTTAAATTTTATTGAAATATTTCCTTTAAGTACCCTATAAAATGCTATAATTATTAATAATAATAATAAAGATAAAAATCACAGCATTGCTCATTTCGCCTCGCCAAATATTTTCATTCCAAGGGATTTCTGACATTCCCATTCAGGTCCCCGATTTTTCCGGCTGCCTTTGGGTCACCCAAAAAAGAAACCATGGCATATATCGGCTGTGCGAGGGAGCAGAGTAACAACAACCAAAAGTGACGCGGACATTTATGGTGTGCTCTAAAATGGATTTTGCTCGGTTTGCAGCGTACACCAGCAGCAACACACACACACACACCCAGAGATCGGCACACCCGCACAACAACAATCATAATCAGAGAAAATGTTGTTCAATAATTTCGGTTCTGCCGCTGGTTTCATTTCGTTTGGATGAATTTATTTTTAACATTGTTATTTTATATATACACGAAACGAAACGAAAACGAAACAGAAGCAGCAAGCGCATAGGAAAAACAAAAAAAATATATATCGAAAAAAATGTAGAGAATTAGAGGATGAGAAAAAAAAAACGGAGGAGAGTACAAGAAAAATAGCGCCAACGCTTTCATCATCGACCAAACGGGCGCGATCAGCTGTATGTCGTCAATATGCGATATGTCTCGAAGCGGAATCGAGGATATATATCTGGTGGTCCCTGTGTGTGTGTGTGTGAGTGTTCGATGTGCCTTTAATTAAAGTACAATTGTGATATAGACATATGTATGTATGTATGGATAGGCGGACAAGATCTGTGCGTCTTTTTTGGCCCCAATGCCATACAGCTTCCGCTCGGACCACTCATGGCCATGGAAAGTGCTTTCCTTAGCCAGCACGATCGTCTCATCCACTTGGTCTTGGACTCGGACTCGGTGGTTTTTGACAATTCCTATTTATAGAGCTCTCGGCGTGGAACACTTGTCGCTGTCTGCTCCAAGATCCGCCCCCTAAAACCCTCGCCCAATCATTTGGGATTCTTTATTCGACTTCTTCGGTCGCCTGGCTGCCAGCGCGAGCACTTTATTCAAGTTCAATTCAGTTGGACTTTGTCTTGCACTTGTGCCGACAGGCGAGCATCATCATCGCATTTTTATTTCATTTGTAATGTGTATTTCTGGTTCGTCATAGTCCCCGTCCCACCACAAGGGATGTGGGGCATCGCCACACAGATGCCATTCCCCTTCCGATGGCTTTTATGCCTTATATGGCGAGCACTTGGCACCTATTTCTGGTCTCCTCTGGATGATTCATGCTCCGCCCGATCTCTTTAGGGCCCCTCGGCCATCTCTCAATGGGCCCATCACTCAATCAGCGAGCGATCTATAAATGTATATTAGTTTTGTGTTAAGGTGGAGGTGGAAGTGGATATGGAAGTGCAATGCCCCGGATGCATTTCCCCAACACAGATAATTAACAATCTGACAGCTGGGCAGAGGGGAAAAATACTTATTCTGACAAACGCTCATTACAGTTTTGTTATTTATTTTATTTCATTTAAATTAGTTTATTTTTTTTTGATTTTCGCGGTCAGGTAGCTTTGAAATGTGGCTCCCTCTATGCGGCTAGGTTTTCAGAAGAGCGTGCATTTTGGCCGCGGGCTGGCGCCACTGGATTGCCAAATGTGGACAGCATTTTAACTTGTTTATTGTTCAAAGAATCTTGGGCTTTAATTCATACAGTAATTAAAAAAATTAAACCAAATTCTTACTTTATTTGGCTTTAAATAGATAATAGTTTTGGAATTATGTTTGTGTAATTAACTGGAGCTAAAGCGCCATATTTAACATCATGTACCAAATTGTACCCAGGGCTGCTTCAAAAAACGGACACAAAGAGAACTAGAGGACGAATACTAAATTCTTTATGGCGCCACTGTGCAGTTTGAAAAACATTTAAACTAAATTAAAATAAATAAATAACTATCATATTAAAACACTGTTGACTTCCGGCTGTTCCGGAATTGATTGTATCATAAGTCCTTTTTATAACACGAGGCTTCTGCTTCCCTTTCTTGATGAGCATCAGCAGGCGAGTTGATTTAGCCCGTTGGAGATAACTAAACTGTTTATATTTTGTTTTAATATTTAGTTTTCTTAGTTTGGAATGTCGGTTATATTTTTCCGCATTAAATTAAATTAAATTCCACGTATTTTTTCCATGTATTTATTTCTGTCAGCTAATTTCAATTGGAAATTTTAATTTTGTGACTTAAACTACCCTGTTTACAGTTAAGTAGCTTAGCTATTTATTAGTCATGGCATTTTTGTATTGCATTTTACAAAGCCTGCCCAATTTAATTTAAATCTAAAGTCATATTTGTGGAATTGTTTAAGATTTTCTAAAAATAGAAAATGTGCAATTCTTTCTACACGTTTGTTACAAGGGAATAATTAATTCTAACATTATGTTGTAGCCCTGAAGTGGAATGCATAAAATTATTTAAATTGTAATTACATTCCTCATCAACCCCTTATCATCCTTCCTTCCTCTTTCCTATCAGCTTATGTAATTGTAGATGCTAGTTAGAGAATATATCGTATAAGAAACATACATTTAAAATGCTCCCTGTATGGCTTTTATTTTATGCCATTACTTCTAATGAAAATCATAATCACATTCATACCAATTGTAATGCATTCAACAATTTGAAATCAATTTTGAAAACCTTTTTATGACATGACCTGGCTGTTTGTTGCATTGAATTGAACAGGAGTAGCCTTGTGCCGCTGGCCCTGCAGGGTCGCAGTTGTCATTAAACTGGCCCTAAACGCTCGACCGCCACTAAGTGACCAGCATTTCCATTTCCCTCGACAATTTCACTGTAAACGCAGAGTTTTCCCTCCCATGTTCGGCGCTTCGCATGCATTTGGGTGAGATTTTCCAGCTAGATGTTGTGCGTGTGATAAGCGCCCTGATGTAATTGCCGGCAATTATCATTGCGCCGAGTCCTTCGAGCAAATTGTAACGCTCATATGGGATATGCATTCATGTCGGTACCATGTATCGTACTTATTTTTAGTGAAAGGACTCCCTGTTGGGGGCAACATGCTTGCATTTTAATTGCCCGCGGCGTTAATCAATTATAATTTTATTCGTTACTTTATTAGATTCAACTGCGGCTACTGCACCTGTTTTTCACCCCCATCTCCGTGCTAGTCCTTTTGTTTGCAGTGTATTTAGTCCATTTTAATTGCATTTAATTACTGCTTGTCAGCATTTTCTGCTCAATGTCTCCCGATTTTCTTATTAATCAAGTCATTAAGCACCCGATCAATCGGGCTGATAAGCTCTCATAATTGGCCAGACAAGTTGGGTTATTGATGGCTCTTATTTCCTCTCCCCCGCCTCCCTAGTTTTCGTCTTTGATTAGCTCCCCTGCTAATTGAACAGCTCCCCAAGGAATTATCAAAGTTTTGAGAAAATAACGTATGGTTTCTATGAGTTGCGTATTTTATTTTGTTTAAATTGGAGGAGTAACAGAAATCTAAGTGTTTTCTGTTTTTTTTTACTACAAATTTCACATTTACCTTTATCGAAAATATAATTTATAATAAGTGGGTTCTCTTGAATCACAAAGAAAAGACTGTAATTTATAAAATCAATATAGAAATAGAAGCACTAAATATTTAGGAAGACTATACCTCTGTAATAAGAATAACTGCTAAATCTTTTATCCTAATATTTATAAAAACACTTGAATGAAAAATCCATTAAATATTAAATTAAGATAGTGTGTAATAATTATAAATACTTTTTGTTATTCCTGTTTAATAGAAGGCTTGTTCAATCACAAAAGAATCACAAAGAAATCCTGATTAAAACAGAAAGGAAGATAACTCTGGAAAGATGTTTATATTCCATTTAACTAGACGAATAAAATATTTATTACTGTAGGTAATCTAATATAATATAAAATAACAAAATCAAAATCAAAATCCGACTTCTTACTAACTAGTAGTCCAAAAATATTTTAGGGTGTTAATTATATACAAAAAAAGCCCAATAAATAGAATACTTTCCCATAAAAATGTAATTTAATCCATGTTTAAATGCAAACCTCTGACAGAAGTTTATAGTACTCTCAGCAAGGGTATAATCAGCAAAAGTTTTACCACAAATTTGCTAAGATATAATTCTTACAACAGTCCAGAACAGTTTGCTTTCCCCTTGAAGTTCTCCTTTAAGTTAGTTTCATCTTACCTTCCGATAAACTCTCCTGCTAATTAACCCACCCAATAAATCACCACCATTGAGCTAAAACTTGTCATATTTATTTTGTGCTAATATGCTTTAGGAATAGGTTTCTTCTTCAGCCGTTTGTCTTTGAAGTAATTGAAATTTTACAAATACACTTTGCACATGGCTCCGAACTAAACTCTTACAACATGAAATTCACTAAACTTAGAACACACCTAGAAGATGATATTTTGGGGGAATGATTTTGATTTGGAGCTGAACCTAGGACTCGGGACACTCGATTGTCTCCTTCTGCGGCTAGACCATGGAGACTAGGCCCTTGTTGAGGTTGTCCAGGTGCTCCTTGGCCTTGATCCGCAGCGTGGCGATCGAGTTGCTCCGCATGTCCGCCGGCGGGGTTGCTGATAACTTCGGCGTGGGCGGCGGCGGCGGGCTGTCCCGACCCACGTCCAGTAGCTCGATATTAGCGCTGGCCGCGCACTTATCCAGGCCGCTGCCCGGATTGCTGCTACTGCTTCCGGCGTCCAGGTCACTGCTAAGGTCCCGCCCCTCTCCGTTGGAGTCTGCGTTCCCGATGCTCAGGTTTTGCGGCGACATGCACACATCCGGCCCGCTGCACTCCAATGAGGCGGAGGAGGAGGATGACTGCGAGGACGACACTGCAGCAGCCACAGCGGCGGCGGTCGTAGACGTTGAGCTTGGCGGCAGGCTGCTATGAAGGGACGTGCTAAGGGGGTTCACGCCATGGTGCGGGGAGCCCAGAGACGTCGCATGCGGTGACATGCGTGCCAGATGCGGCGACAGGTGCGACAGCGGCACCACGTGATGGCCGGCGTGCGGATGCGGCACTCCGTGGGGTGGTGGCGGTGGTGGCGGCGGCTGCGGCTGACCATGCCCCCCGTGGCCGCCGTGTGGGGGCGGCGGCGGTCCATTGTGGGCATGATGATGGCCCATGGCCGCGAGGCTGCTCATGGTCAGGTTGGCGGGCGCCAGGCTCAGCGGTGGCGTCAGATAGCTGGGATACACTGTCTGCGGGTGCGACAGGAAGCCTGCGGAGAGAAGAGGGAGTTGCAGAGATGATTGAGGTAAATTTTAATTGGGACTTAAGGACTTTGAAAGTGGAGAAATCTTGAAGTCTAAGGGAGAGACCTTTGAATATCTATATATATAGTTTACTTATAAAACACTCATAAAAAGCTTAGGATTATCAAAATGTAGGAAAAATATATATGATTTCGGATAAATTTAACCCAACAAAACTTGATAGAATATCTTAAAGATTAATTTTTGGTAGCAATAAATAAATATAAACAATATAAATCATTAAAATACAAAAGAAATCAAACAAAAAAAGAAATTCATTTGCTTTCTAATGTAATTTCTTGCAATATTATATAACAGCTAATCAGACAGTTGCTCTGTCCGGCCTCTGCTTGCACCGAACTGTTTAAAATCGTACCTGATTAGGGGAAAAGATACCCACTTATTCAGTTTAAGCATACGGTTTTATGTACATAATTTATAAAACAAAAAATCTTTGTCAAAAATGGCTAAAGATATTATATGAAGCACACTCCTACTTAGATTCTCCACATTTCTCGGATAATTCCAAACAAAATATAACTTTGCTTACCTGGCAGGGCGCTTAGCAGGGGCGGCGACAGCCAGGGATCCACCGGCAGGCCGGATGCACCGCATCCCAACCGATGTGGCAGCTGGGTGAAGTGGGTCAGGCCCAAACGTAGGCTCTCCGACTTCTCCTGGCGACGCCATTTGGCGCGTCGATTCTGGAACCACACCTGGGAACGAGAACGAGAGAGGAGAAGAAAGAGTGGTGTCTGAGCTAATTGGGTTGCAGGGCAATTAAATTAATCACTTGACAAGAAACGCGCTAATTTAATCAGGCGCTAAGCGTCTGCAGGGAGCAGGAAAGGCATTTCGAAGAAGCGCACAAAACGTAATTAGAAAACTGAATGGGCTTAATAACACAGTAAGAAGAAGAAGAAGCTGCGTGGCGCCACAGGGGGGAGGGGGAAGGGGGAAGGGCAAAGCAAAGAGCAAGAGCAAGCCCCAAAAGAGAGCCGCACAAGACAAAAGCAAAATGGCGGCCAACGCAAAATTGTTAATGAAAACTCACACAGAGATACCCGCACACACACACACAAGCAGGCTGGCAGGCAAACAAAATGGCTGAGCTGCGCACACAGACACCGGGCAGAGTAACGAAGGAAATAAAATAAAATTCAATTAGTTGCCTTGGCTCTAATTAGAATTATCGCAACAATGAGTGTGTATGAGTGTGGCTGTCTAATTAGTGGCGGAGCCAAGCTAGTCAGAGGGGGGAGCAGAGGAGCCCAGAGCAATCTAGTGAAATTTCTCATTGCCCAAGGGTTGGCCATTACCACCCCCATCAAGCTGCTCCTCCATCGGCCTGCTCGCACTTTCTGCCGCTGCCACGCTCAAAGTAATTAAATGCAATTTGCGCAAATTAATAAGAAATTATTTCTGATGGAAATTTCATTACCCTGAAATAATGTTGTTGTTGCTTGCTGCTCCTGCCACAAGTACATAAACCAACCCAAGCATACCAGCCTGTGTGTGTGTGTTTGGGTGTGTGTGTTTGTGTGAGCCTGCGCGTGTTTGTGTATGCGTGTGCTCTGGTTTCGGTCTCTCTGCGGCTCTTTAATTAAAGATAATGGTGCGTAAAATTATTTTCGTTGCCCCGAAAGTGATTTGCAGAACAAATTTGCCAGTCCGGAAAACGCAATTTGAAATGGGTTAATTAAAAAATACACTCGGCAATAGGAAGATGTTGAAATCGAATGAAAATCGAGCCTGTCATTGAGGACTTGAGTATGCGAAAGAAGATATATTGAATTGGGAAAGATCTCAACTAAAACTAGCTCAAATTTATTGAACTTTCTACTTCTTGTGACATAATAAAACTAATTTAAAGATGTTAAAACCTATTTCGTTAAGTTTTAAATTAATAAGATCTTGCATTTCCTTATGTCATTGTTTTTTTTTACTGTTAAGGTAAGGTTAACATGCTTAGCTT
>JAEIIG010000948.1:0-10612 GCA_018904695.1 Drosophila parvula
TAACATCACATTGTAAGAAAATTACAAAATAAACCAAACCTATTAGGATTTCATACAATAAACTTATCTTAGCTAAATAATTAAATTTTGTTCTGCTTTCTTTCATTTTTAAGAGTTTTCTTATTTCTTAAGTGTGACCAGTCCGTTTTATGTACAAGAATTGCCTAATGCTTAAGAAAGAATACCACAAAAATTCCTAAATAATACTTTTACTCAGTTGAATTTGTATTTGGGGATATTATTTATCTACCTGAAGAATTATTACAATTTGGACAATGATTTTTCACGAGTAACCAGGATGCAGATTTAGTGGGATGGGGGAATTATTTTTTAAGTGTGACCAGTCCGTTTTATGTACATGAATCGCCTAATGCTTAAGAAAGAATACTAAAAAATACTTAAAACTACTAAATACACCATTTACTCAATTAAATTTGTATTTAAGGATATTACAATTACTACAATTTGGACAATGATTTTTCGCTCAGTGTTCGCACATATGGTGATTTCAACACACGAGTATTAGGACCAGGATGCAGATACGACTTTTTGGGGGATGGGGGGCCAAGCCAGGAGCCGTGAGCTACGACGAGGCCTGACTTGGGAGGAGGCTTTAGCTTTCGTGGGCGGTGGCGCTCCCCAAAAATGTTATCATTTGGCACATTTGTACTTTACGTCTGCATCGGTGTCGGTGTGTGTCCTGCCTGCCTGCATGTGAGTGTGTGTGCGTGTGTGTGTGTGTGTTTATGTGGCTGCCAAAATTTCGGCAAAGCCATGGCCTCGTGGGGGCGAAAGGGGCACATATCCTTTTCCTTAGCCGCTGGTCCCAGGTCAGAGAGAGGTCAGCATTCCGGCTTAAAGAAGCAATTCCTTTTTTACCTCTTTTGCCATTTGCGGGGATTTAAGTGGCATAACTCGCTGTAAGTCTTGGCAGATCTCACAAATACACAAGATAAGTATTATGAGATGGATCCACTCAGCAAATGATTGAGCTCATAAGTTTTATGCTTTCAGGTTTATTTTCTTGAATTTTAACATGGAACCTTAAACAGGTTCTTAACTACAATTATAAAGAGTGTTTAAATACATTAAAATATATTATTTTAAGCTATATTACACAAGAGTTTTTTGTATTTAAAGAAATTATTTTAAAGAAGATGAAGGCTGAAGGTAATTACCCTCCAGGTTTAAGTAAAGTAAATATGACACTTTTGTTCTATATTTATTTATTAAATGTTTACATTAAAATTAAAAAATATAAAGAAAAGATAGACCCTTTATTTTCACTAATTAAAAATTAAGAAAAAAGTATTATGTTTGCCTGGAAAAACTCTTTTATTTTGTGCCCTAATAAAATGTAATAAATTTTCAATTAAAGACTTCTTCCAAGGCTTCACTGTATCGGCTTGCCACTGTATTTGTTGGCCTCTTGATTGATTAGGCTTTTGTGGGCCTTTGCATTCAATTAAGCCGATTTAAGCCACAGAATAACCACCCCACCCCGCCCCCAAGTAACGCCGCCCAAGTGGCAGAGTAAAAAAGTCACGTACTCATATTAAAAATAACCGAAAAGCGCTCCTAAGTGGCAGGAGAACGTGCAGTGAAATATATTTGAAAGACTCGTCATGGGGTTAGGTGGAACTGTAGTCAAAAAAATATATATATATAAAAAATAAAGGAAGAGAGGTCCTGCAACCAGTGCTTATGGGGGGGAATGAAAGTCGGCTCAAAGCCGGCGACGACGACGACGCGTCGTCATGGCAGTCCCTCAGCGACCGCCCATTGACGATGACGGGCGACGTTGGTGGCGGTGGCGGCGACGACGATGGCGACGACGGCGACGACAAGTACGATGATGGCTGACAAAGTGGAAATGTCCCATTGAAGATGACGTTCCATTTCCATATCCAACCTGGTCTTGGTCCTGATCCTCCTGACGAAAGCGTCGAATCGACGCTCATATTTCTTGTTTGATTTTTGTGCGTCTACCTCTGCCGCCTGTCACTGCCGCTGCCACAGAGCTGTCAAAGCGTCAAACATCTTTTGCCGTTTGCCTGACAAATGTGCTCTTCGTACCCCTCCATCCTCACAGCAGCCCCCCCCCCCAACCCCCTGGCCATGTCCTGCGTGTCCTGTGTATCGGGTGCTCCCCCCCAGCCATTTGGTGCCACCTCGTGGCCTTCGTCCTTCATCCGCAGCCAGTGACGTGGGCCTCCGTTCCGTTGCCCGGGCCCTGTCAAGTTTCTGACTTTTGCATTTACTTATTTATGGGCAACACACCATACACTGGCCGAAAACTCGTCTAACTTGAATTAGAAGTGGAATTAGAAGTGAATTTGAGTGGGAAATTCATTTAAATTAAATCGAAAAAATGTATTATCTTTAAGAGCTACTAAAAGGAACTTGTGAAGGTTAATTATTATTCAAATAAACTGCAAATATTTTCATTAAATAAAGAACTGGTGAAACTTTACACTTTGCCAAGCAAAATATATATTTAAAACTGATTTAATAAAAAGGTAAAAAAAAACTAACTAAAGACTTGTCTTCTTTGTGCCATTTAGAAAGTTATTAAGTTACGGCTGCTTAACTTTAAGCTCTTGCTTTTATCATAAATTTGTTTATAAATTTAATCATTTGTAGATAGTTTGATAGTGGGTTTTTTTTTGCAGTGCCTGCGTGTGTGCGTTTGGGGAGTGTTCTAGCCTCGTGCCATTCAATCAGCAACTTTAATCAGTTGCCTTTTTGTCATTGCACACTTCCCGAATTTTAGCCCTCGTCCTTTTCGATGGTGCCGCTGACCCCCACCTCGTCCTCGCCCAATGTCCTTCGCTTCTGACACATTTCCTTGTCATTTGTCTTGGTTAAGCTGTGCGTGTGCTATGTTCAGTCTCTCTATATTTGTTTTTTTTTTCGGTTCCCTTTCCTTTTTTATGACCAGCTGTACTAAAAAAAAAAAAACTGTGATCACCAAAAATGCATGTCATTCAATGCAGTTTGTCGGTAGCCCCTGCTCCAGCAACGTAAATTATGCAGCAAACTTCTCTTCATATTCATTAGGGGTCAGGGAATGGCGTCGGACAGAGACCGAAACAAAATGGCAAAACGGCAAAACGGCAAATGGCTGGCGGTCATCAGCGTCAGTCAGAGCCATGTTGGTTCATTTGGCTGCTAACTGGGCGCCCGGAAGTGGGTCACAAAACCGGACCGAAATGGTGTCGTAATGGAGGAAATGGGAAATGGAAAAAGTGGGCAAATATGAAAAGAATACCCGATGAATGCATAATTGAGAGAAGGCTGTGTGTGTTTTTAACACTCTTTCCAGCTAAGAAGCCTAAAGCAGATCAAGGTAATGGCAATCGGTCTATAAACTATATTAAATATATATTTAAAAATTAAGTATAACTATTAAATATAATAATAGGAGATACTTGAGTTCCTTATCTCAAGGATATGTATGTACTTGTGTTGTGCTTGTGTCCTGCCATAAATTCTAGTTTAATTTCCCGTTGCTTCGGTGTCCGTTTACAGCTCTCCTGAATTTTAACGCTCCAACAATGTAGCCCGCCCCCCCCATCCGCCCCGTAGATCCTTTGGGGGCCACGCTGCGTATAGTGTTGAGTCGCCGCCTCCTTGCAACCCTGTCACGTGCTTGGCGTGCCGAAAAAGTGCGTCAACAGTGGCTTAATTATTTTTTATTCGGTTTATGTTGCCACTCAGACACAACTGACACTGCCACTGCCCATGGTGACTGGTGACTGCCTCAGCTCAGACACTCGCCTGCCGAAGGATTCGTTTGCTCGTTTGTTTCCCGTTTATTGTTGTCCGCATACCCCAATGTGTATCCTTGGCTTAAGCGCACTTCTAAGTATATGTTTTGGGATTACGATTGTGCACTCGTCGTCTTCTTTTATGAGTGGCGGCGAGGTGGGACGAGGCTAAGGACGAACTTTCCTGTCCCATACTGTCCCTACAGCCAGTGCATACCAATGTCCTGGCTGGACATGTCACTCATTCGGACAAGGACTGGAGTTGCAGTCGCCAGTCCGTCCTGGCACTGAATTGCTCGGGGAGCAGCAGCAGCAGCAGCAGCAGGACTCCGACTCCGACTCGCAAGTTGTCATTGTCCTTGCTTATTTGTGTTGTGCTTGCTTGTATGTTGTATGTTGTTCCTCCCTGTGCATACCATATAAATCTGTCATTTAAAGCGAGCCAGTCAAGGCGTCCAATGTCCACCGTCCAAAGTTCCCAACAATGAAATGAGCAACCAGCAGCCTTGTGGCTCCGGTGTTTGGAACTTGGCTGGGGCTTCTCAATAGTATCGCAATCGCCATCGGATTTCGATTTCAAATCGGCATCGTAGCCATTGATAACTGCAGCTGGCAGGTGTTGATGCAAACTCTGACTCACTGGCCTTGCCCCAATAGTATCCTGTATTGTGTGTGCATTGTACCAAGCGTTGGAATGAGGCATATTCGTCTATGAATTTGCATCGATGGATTGAATTCGAGCCTGACTTTACACTGGCAAAGTTAAGGGTGTCCTTCGAACGGTATTAACTTCATTTAATGTGGATTATTTTCCTGACTTTGTAAACCTTTTTCCTTTATTGGTGTACGTTTTGATTGGTGTGTTGGTAATTGTTGAATTTGTTTGGTGAATTTGTATTAGGTGGAAATTTGTTGGTGCTTTTTTATTAAGTAGAACTTCGATGATTTTTAGAGCTTATTTTAAATGTTTAAATTTTTATTGGTGTACCCTATTTGAAAAATCTTTTATTGTTGTTGGTTTTTAATATATATTGGTGAAATCTAAAATACTAATATCTTAATGGCGATTTTAAAGATTGCTTGATTTTTATACGTGAATTTCGTTGGATATCTTTAGTTGGTGAACTTTAACTGACCCATAACCATTGATAAGTACTCATTGGTGAGTTTGCATCGCTATATGTATGTATATTACGTATGTTGGGGCACTTGTATTAGTAATTATTTAGTGTTAATCAGAGGCATTTCATAGATTAACTTTCAGTTAATGTTGATTTTAAATTCCTTAACACTTGTATTGTTGAACTTGAGTTGGTGAGTCTTCGTTGGTGGTTTTTATTGTTGAACTTTATTTAAGTTTGGGGCAATAAGAAATCGAATTAATAGTTCCCTGTTTTGGTTTTTCCCGGTGGATGTAAGCGAAAGGTGGTGCACCTTTCCCTCGTCAAGTGAGCACTCCTAGCTGGAGTTAACCCACTCAATATGAAGAGGGGTCTCGGCAACAACAAAAAAATTTGGCTGCCCCGCGCTCAAACTAAGCAAAATGTTACCAGGCGAAGGATGGGTGGCAGCAAGGGTATTCGGAAGGGCTTTTAGGGAGGGGATGCAGCTGGCAAAGTGTTGAATTTCAGTTTTAAGCTGGACAACAACAGAGCGGCGTGGAAATATGAAATGTAATAGTGACAGAAACAAGCTGGAAAAAAATGCTGCTGGCGTTTGACAAGCATCCAGATGCAGCTAGCTGGTAGAGGGTTGTCGATGGAGTTTTTGGGGAATGGAGATGGCACAGTGAAACAACGCGGAGTGCGACCGAGCTTAGCTAAAAGCGTGACGAAAACGAACGCGGGTAGGAGCTGGAGGAGGAGCATCTGAAAGTCGCTTGCGTTGATTGTTTGCACTTTACACACTAAAAACTGTGTGACACATTCGCTCAGCAACATAAAACGCAACAAAAAGGACAGCAAAAAAAAAAACAAAAAAGAAAGCGGGGAAAAAAAAACCCCTGATGCCTGCTGACATATGTGGGGGGTTGGGTTAAGGATGGAAAGGGTTAAGGTGGCGGATGGTGAGTGGCTGGCGGGATAAGTTGCGAGACTTGCGAGGCGCGGAAAGAAAAAGAGACCCAAATCAAAAGCGACGGCGGTGGTGGCGGCGACAACAGCAGCGTAAAATGTATAAGAAAAAAATTGTTGCAAATAAAAAATAGCCGCAGAAGGGGTTTTCTACACTTTCTAAACTCTCTACAGGATCTGGCAGGATCTGGCAGGATCAGTGCAGTTCCTAAGACATAACTAGATCTTTTTATTCTAGTTTTATTTCCTATGCTATTTTCTATATTTTTAATACAATAAATAACATATATTTCTGATTATTGTTTCCTGTTTATTATTATTTTGGGTTCTTTTTATTAAATAATAATTGTTTGAGAGTACTTTAATATGTTTTTTAATATAAATACTTCTTAAAAAGGATTATAAATGTTGATATATTAATTAAGATTAATTAAAGATTACTTTTTCCTTAATATTTCTGACAAAATGGCATTACCCTTTGGCAGGGTACAATTGTAAGAGCATCGGGCAATGCTCTGGGGTCCTGGAAGGAAGCGAAATTGTGGGGGAAAGCGTGTAGGGGGGTAGAATCCTGCAAATATAGCACATACGCACTGTGGCAGCTTCGTATGTTTTACGACAATAACTTGGATACAATTTGGCAGAGCGAGAAATAATAAAAAGCGCCTGATGCTGGCAGCCATGACGACGACGACAACGTCGCACCCTGAATAGTGCAAATTAAGTTGTACTGGCTGGGGGTTCTCGCCCTCTCTCTCTCTCTCTCCACTCTCTCCTCTCTCTCATTTTCTCCCATTTTCTCCACCTTATTTTTATCTGGGAAACATTTTCGAGTGGAATGACGACTTGTCAACGCTGCATTTTGCAGCTGTACACAGTGGGGAATGCGAAGCTAGAAACGGAATGGAATTGCCTCCCATGGCGACTCCTTGATGAGGAGCCAGGAGCAGGGATGCTACAGTAATAAGATAAGTAGATGGCATGAAGCGGGGCAATGGTTATGGATGTGTGTGTGTGTGTCTGTCTGTGTATCTGCGGATTGGCAAATGTTTACAGCTGCGTGTAACTCGCCGTTGAGCTATGATTGAAGCCAAAGTCCCTCTAGCCTCTAGCCTCTAGTTCTAGTTTATGCCTTGACGCATAGTTTTTGTTTTGTGTAGTGAATAAAAACGGCCAAAAAACTTTCGTTCTACACAATTTGGCTCGTTAAAAGCAAAATGTAGAGTATAGAATCGAATGCGAACGGGAACGTGAACACGTGCCTAACGCGCCTCCGAATTCTAGAGTTGTCAGCACTACGAGAAATACTCCTAACTAAAAAGGGAAATGCATTAAAAAATGAGAATTTCTATTATTAATTTATTAAATATTATATATATACATTATTACATAGAGGTAATTAATTAATACCCTTCATTAAGGTCTTACAAGTTCTTTTGCATGGACTTAACTAGCTATTTTTTACTGCTGACTTTAGATTTATTAATTGTGCTGCTCAGTTTGCTGTTTCAATTAAATATAACTGGTCCCAAAACTCTTCTCTTCTTCCTGGGACGTTGATACGGTCAGTGGCCCTTGTCACACCAAGCACGTGCTTGTTAGTAGGCGCGATAGGAGAAAGTATAGTTAAAGAAAGCCTAACCCTCAAACGAAACTTGGTCTTTGAGGGTTGAGCAGGTATTTCTATTAATTATTATTTAAAATCCCTAAGCATTACATTGTTTTTTATGAGTTATAAATAATAAACCAATTTTCGTCTCAGTGTAGGCGGCTATTTTTGGCTCTTGGCAGCTTTTTCTTCTTTTTTTTTTTGGTTGGTGCCAGAAAAAGTTGATAAACTTGTTTTAAAGCAAGACAGCCAGCAAGATGGAGGAGGAGAAGCAAGGTGGATTCTGGAGGTGTCAAAACTGAATCCGAATGCGAGTGTCCTTGCCGTGAGCTGCGCTTTCGTGTTGCCTACTGCCTCTGTGCGCTGGCACATAAAACTTAATAAATTCCCCATGTATATTTATGCGCACACATTATCAGGCCAGAGCGGAGGCGTACTCCCACACGCAGCCACAGTCAGGACGAAGGACTCCCACACTCCCACACACCCGCTGGGGTACATAAATAACAAGGACAGAGGGGCAAGGAGGACAGGGGGACAGGGACAGAGCAGGACAGGACAGGACACACAATCTGAAAAGTGCAAGTGACAGGCGGCGAGCAAGTGGCAAAACTCGCGAATGTTCCGCCGTTGCGCAAAATTTTCGTCCTGGCGCAAATCCTTGCGCCTTCAGCTGACCACAGCGACGAGTAGGCGACTCTGACACATTTGTACCTGCTAACCGCAGAATCAAATTACAATGTCAAATGCAGGAGAATGCAGTAGCCGGACCAGGACCTAGGGATGTGGCCGCCGCTCCGCTTGACTCCTCCTCATCCTGTTCTGTTGGCGCGCGGCCACCCAGCCTTTTCATCTCCGATTTTGCGGCCAAGTCGCTGGTAATTTCATAGCCGTGAAATGCATTTGCACTCTTGCACAATCTTTCAGCTTTCAGCTTTCAGCTTTTAGCCAGCGAATACCCGGATTCTGGCCGTCCAGAGAGAGAGAGTCTCTGTGTTGCGCCGGAATCCGGCCTAAGTAGCGGTATCCATCAGCGACACAACAGCGCACGGCCAACAATGTCTCATCCGCACCCGGGATGCGTAATAAAAGGCGCTGCGGGTCCGGGTCCGGGCACGGGCACGGTCTCGGATTCGGGAAGGCAGGCAGAGAGGCAGGGAGGCATCGAGGGAAGTATCCGGAAGGGAGCGGCAGACTGCAGAGACTGCAGAGACTGCCGAGTGGCCCCAGTGGCACAGTGGATCGGAATTAATTTGCCTCCTTCGATGGTTAAGGATGAAAAACTATAAAAAAAAATAATATAGAGCAAAAATATGATGGCAAATCCCTTGAGGTGGAAACGAAAGCTACTGTAAATATGGCTAAAAATACCTCTGGGCAAAAGGCATGAGGGCAAATGTCAAGGGTCTTAGCCGTCTCAAGAGCAAGCTGATTGAATTTGCCAGATTTATAGACAGTAAGAAAAGGGATTATCCTTTAGTTCGAGCAGTAAATAATATATATGTATCATAAATGTTTAGTTAATAATGGATAAATAAGTGAAAATGCTTAAAAAAATCTAGAGCAGGCTGGTTTTCTTTTTAGTTTATATCTTACTATGTTTAACAGCTTGAAAAATGTGTAAATTTATATATAAAAATATATAAACAATTTAAAAGGGGAAAACTTTTGTATTTCATTAAAGAAAAAACCATAAATAATACAAACTAAACAATAAAAATATTGTTAATATTTTTTTAGTAATATTTTGAGATATGTGAAGACCATCACCATGGTATTAGCCAGCTTTCTCTTCCTCTGTGCCATCCGGCAAGGTGAGCACCGTCTCTGGGAGCAGGATAAAGTGCTAGGAGCAGGAGCTGGAGCAGGATGAAGAGGAAGGAGTAGGAGCAGGAGCTGGAGCAGGATGAGGAGGAAGGAGCAGGAGCAGGTGAAGGATGAAGAGGAAGGAGCAGGAGCAGGAGCAGGAGCAGGCGAAGGATGAAGTGCTAGGTGCAGGAGCAGGAGCTGGAGCAGCGCTCGGAGCTGAGAGCTACTGATGGGGTCGCGGGATCCTGTGAGGCGCCATAAACACTCGCGGGCTGGCAGCAATTTTGACGCGCTGGTAACTGAAGATGGAGAAGGAGCAACAACAATGGCAGGCAATATGAACTAGAAGCCCCTTTCGGGGTAGGTGGGGCGTACTATGATGCGGCGGCAGCAACAACAATTACATTTGAGTGCGCCCTAAAGGACATTTTACTGATTTAATATTTGTTGCAAGTTGTAACTTGATATGCGACGCGTTGCACGTTGCTGGGAGCAAGGAGCAACAGCGCAGCACACAGCACACAGCACAGGATGAGCCCAAGGATCTCTGCCCGTGAGCCTGCCTGGCTGCCTGCCTGTCTTCCTCCTATTTTTCTGCTCCTTTTTGTCACTTAACTGGAAGCGCGCTCAAAGGACGCTAAATATTGCATTACGTATCCTTGCACTTTATGGCTGCCGCTCCTTCGGCTCTAGTCCTGGAATTCCTCTTTCTTTCCTTCTTTTTTTTGGGAAAGAGAGACACCTTCGCCGAATTAACTTGGAGCAGGAATGCTAGATAGCATTGCCATTGCCATGGCAATGATGAGGATCTCTACATATCTAGCATTACTCATACGCCCCGTGCGCCAGCAGAAAAACTTCTATTTGATTCGTTTATTTCGCGGCGAGAAAGCCACATAAACTGTGAGTGCCGCCGCTAGAAAGTGGTAGAAAAGTGCTACAAGCCCAGCCGAGTTGGAGTCGTAAAACCATTTTTATTAGTGAGCGTCCATAAACATATGCCCTGTCAGGCACACACACACCCACACACCCACACACCCACAACCACACCCCGCCCCCTAAAGTTGTGCATTAAAATTTACAAAAAAATGGTTTTAGAGGGCAGCAACATCTGCAAACAAAAAAAAAAAAGCAGCAGCAAGGCAAAAGCAGATTGGACTCAGGTGGCTGTTTTTTTTGGGGGATTAAACTCTCCCGATTTCTCTATCTTCCAAGCTATCCGGGTTTTACACCGAAAGAATAAGAAGATTTTCGATTATATATCGTTATCGTTACAAAATTCTCCTGCAGGGTCAGGGGAAAGATTTTTATTAAGATTATTATTAAGTTTTAATGTTAACAGTAATTTATTT
>JAEIIG010000949.1:0-10610 GCA_018904695.1 Drosophila parvula
TTCTTTAAATATTGGCATTGTTTTATTTAAAAGAAATCCTACCTAAAGTAACCACAATTAATACCCATTAAATACAACAATACAATACAAAATTCTTTACTAAATTAGATCCTTGGAGCCTTTCTTGTTTAAAACAATTATTTTGCAACCTGCTTACAACCAAAAAGATTACAAAATTCAGCTGGTTTTCGGCTAATTGACTACATTTAACGTACAAACTATGTAAAACAAAAAAGCTGGCTAAAAAAACGATGATAAATACCATCAGAAGGAGCAGCGTCTGATAAAAAGGAGGGGGAAGCCGGCAGGCCAGTAATCGGAAGTCCAACGAGTCCATAAGTGAATAAACTGTGGCCAACACACATCCCCAGACGGAACGGGATGCACGGGGGCAGCCGGGAAAGAGTAACGAGGGGTAACTTCCGCCAAGGAAAACTGGTCTGCACCCCAAGGAGTAAAAAACAAAACAAATTTTCCTTGACTTTGGCCCGAGCCAACAACAAATGCGATAAATATATCAAAATGGGAGAAATTCAAATTCGTTATTTAAATCAATGTGCCAAATGCAATATAAACATAAATATTGGCAGGCTAGCCGCAGCAGCGATAAGAATGTGAGAAGTGAGTGAGCTCTCAAAGAGGAGTGAGTTTTTCCACAACTCAACCGCATGGCACCCAGTGGCAAGAGCCACCTCAACCACCAGGCAGCCACCAGGCTGCCTTCACAGCGGGGGCGCGAGGAGACAGACAGTCGCGGAAAGGCGACGTTTTTCCACATCCTATTGCACTCTGCGCTATTTTTCATTTTTTTTTCTGGTGCCGCTGCTGCCACCAAAGTGTTGGGTTCTTCTTGGGCACTGCAGTGGGTTATTTTCCATTTCTTCCATTTTTTTTTTTCGGCAGACATTGCGTGCTGATTGTACTTCGTTTCGCCAGTCAGCGAGCCAGCCAGCCAGCACTCCGCCGGCAGACAGTTGGAGTGTCTAACAGGAGACAGGACATTCACTTTCCGTTTCAAGTTCAACGGTGCGCGGGAAAAAGGACTCGGTCGCAATTGCGATTGCAAAACTGACTTCGAGGGGAAATTATGGCCTAAGCCTCCATAGATCGAATCTCTAGGGGTAAAGGCAGCGGAGGTGGCAGTCCTTTTAACGGCTCTTAGCTCGATTTCCTTATAGAAAAAAATAATGAAAATGGAAAAACAACATAGGAATTAAGCAACTAAAAAGTTAAACATGAACGTAAATTACCTGCTGCCAGACACAAATGAACCAAAATGTTAGTATGCACTGGGAAAATGTTGAAATGTTAAATAGGTTTTGATAATTTGTACAGAACTTTACTGGAAAATAAATTCAATGATCATGGTGAAACGAAAACTATGTTTACTTATAGTAAGTTATAAAAAAAATTACCGAATATCCTCGACCGCCGATGATATACATATGTTGTATATATTTTTTATATAGAATAGTTTTTTACTGACCTATATGTATATATTTACATATATTTATAGTTTAATCTGCTGCTTCTAGTTCACATAAAGAAGCGCTTTTATATCAAAACAAAGAAAGTTCTTTGTTTGAAGATACACATGGTATGATAATAAAAATTTTTTTTCATTTACTTTATAAGAAACCCTATAAATACTAATTCTACAGGCTATCGGCCTCAACAATAAGATTAGTTACATATACCAGTGTGTAGCTGAATTCGTACTTGTGAATTTTAGGTGTCCTCCTTGCAACAATTTGACGGTTAAGGCTGTAACTAAAAAGGAAACAAAACAAATGCGTTTTTCAACCATTATTATTAACTAATCAAGGAAATGTACAAAATCTGACAAGTTAAAGATATTCTAACTTAGGTCCCAATTTTTCCTATTTATAAAAAGAAGATCTTTTGGAGATTTTTTTGATTATATTTATTCAGGAAATTGTTTTTTTATTACTTATTTTTTTGTTCCCAGTTAAAAACCCAACTTCTTAGTTTGCAAAACTCGCACTATTTCTATTTTTTCACTGACTTTCCCAGCTTTTTTTTTTGTGATTTTTGTGCTCAGTGGTCATACCATATACATATGATGTGTTTTATGCTTAAAACCGTCTAGTTCGTTCCTTTCTTTGGAATATTTTCAATATGCAAACATGCAATAGCCAAATTGCAATAACAACAAACTCCGGGCAGCAACAACAAAAATAACAAGAACTAAAGGCGGAAACAAAACCATATCAACTGAAGGCAGTCGTCAAACAATGGAGTCTCTAACATTTACAGTAAAACGAAAAAAAAAGGGGCGACGAGCGACCCCAACTCGAACCGGACACCAAGACACCCTACTTTGCACGGGACCCAAAACATAATCGCAAATTATAGGCTATATGGCGCGACGCGGTAGGCTCTCCCCACAATTTGATGCTAGTTTGGTAGAAACACGCCCTCACCTGCGGTTTGGGGTGAACTCGAAGGTGTGTAGGCAGCCAGCTTTTTACAATTTTCCAGGTACTGGCACTAGATTTTTTTGCATTTTTTCGGGTTATTATTTGCTCATAATTGTAATTTACGTATTTGCTGTGTGTGTGTTGTGGTTGAGGTGTTCGTTCCGGCTACTTGCTAGGCAATTTGATGTGATGTGATTTCTATTTTTTTTTTTGTAGACCCCCCTTGCCCCTTTGTTGTGTGTGTGTGTGTGTGAGGTGTGTGTGCGGTTGCTACTCTGGTGGTTAGTCGGTTGATGGCAAAATGTCGAAGTCTTGCGGTTGACTGGAAGTGATTGCGATGGGACCCGAGTTGAATAAAATCGACCACCGACCAGGAAATGTACTAGAAAATTAACTATTTAAGACGAAAGGTGCTTGAACTTGAAGGGGAGAGAGGTTGTGCAAGAGCTAGATGGTTAATAGTTTTTAAATCAAGTTATTAAAGGATAAACTAAAGAAGGAAAAGCATATGGAGAGGTTTAGAGAGAAGCAACCCATTAAAAGGTGTCTTAAAGTATCCAATATAATTATTGAGATACCAAATTAAGGATAAATTATAAATTTAATAATTTTAGACACCTTTTTAAGGGGCTAAAAACACTAGTAATTTCTTTACCTTGGACTCAGTCTTTGAGTGCGTATTTTTGCGACTTACAACAAAAGTAATTTAAGTTTTTTAAACATGAAATAGTTTGCATTATATTAAATAACAAAAAAATCTAAAGAAATTATGAATTTGCAATTTTATTGAATTATTTCCTGTGCTTCCTTAAAACCTGTTTCATCTTGGGAATATTCTTTTTGCCACCATCATATTTCTGCCGCCATCCTGCATAAACTTTTAATTTCACTAATTGTTGGGATTATTTGCTGCTGTCTCGGCTTAATGCTAACCTCAACGAATTTATGACTTTTCTACCAATTTTAAATATCCTTGACCATTTCGGTGCGGGGACATCTGGAAAATGTTGAACAATTTGTGCTTAGGCTGTGTTGACATTTTGCAGACACACGCAGAAATTGTGTGTGGAAAAGAAATGAAATAATTATCCCTAAAAATTGTGGATTAGAAATGGATGGCAGCGGCAACATGTCGGTTACTTTTTTTTTTAATTGAATTAAATTTTTGCGCCTGAGTTCACTGAAATGGGTGAACCAGAGGACCAAATGCCAGTCTCTAACATTTGCAAGGCTCATAAACCAACCCACCCTGCGGGCCCAACCCATCCCGGGTTCCGTCTGCCCCATTTATTCCCCTAATGAGGAGAGTCATAAATGTCAACCAATTGGGTTGTCTTCTTGGTCCAATCTTCCCTTTTTCTAGCGGATCCCAAGTTCAGCGGTCCCATCAACAATTCAACAGTACCCGTGGGACGCGATGCCCTGCTCACGTGTATCGTCCACGACCTGGTTAGCTTCAAGGTGGCCTGGTTGCGCGTGGACACGCAGACCATTCTGAGCATCCAGAACCATGTCATCACCAAGAACCATCGGATTGCCATCTCGCACACGGAGCATCGCATCTGGCAGCTGAAGATACGCGATGTCCAGGAATCGGATCGCGGATGGTGAGTTCGATTTCGAAGCATAGAATATATTATAATATATATAATGCGGTTCCTTGTCTCTCTAAGGTACATGTGCCAAATCAACACAGATCCCATGAAGAGCCAGATGGGCTACCTGGACGTGGTGGTGCCACCGGACATCGTTGATTACCAGACCAGTCAGGATGTGGTTCGTGCCACAGGGGAGAATGTGACGCTCACCTGCAGTGCAACGGGTGTTCCCCTGCCCACAATTACCTGGCGTCGCGAAGAATCCACCCCACTCCTTCTTTCAGTGGAGTCTGCGGATCAGGAGGTATACAGCGTGGAGGGGCAGAATCTCACCTTGTGGCAGGTGCAGCGTTTCCATATGGGCGCCTACCTCTGTATCGCCTCCAATGGGGTCCCACCCACAGTCAGCAAACGTGTCATGCTGGTGGTGAACTGTAAGTCGAACGATATAAAGTATCTCTTGAAGTAAGTTCAATTTTGTATCCTTTAAAGTTGCGCCCTCCATCTGGACTCGTTACGATACCATCTACGTGGGTCTGGGCCAGAAGCTGACGCTGGAATGCATCACGGAATCCCAGCCGGCATCTGTGAACTTCTGGCTTAAAGACTCTGAACTGCTGCCAGGAGGATCCTATGAATCTGTCACAGTGGATCATGTCCATCGAATCGTGATGAGGATCACCCTGCGTCCGATAACGAAGCGAGATTTTGGGGAGTACAAATGCAGGGCAAAGAATGCATTGGGCCAAACAGATCGGATTATCACAGTGCATCGTAAGTAGATACAATTTTTGATATTATAACAACAAGATGAGTAACGCCATACGATCTGCACTCAAATTTTTCGTACTGGCTACAGGCTCTCTTCAGATTTGCATAGTTCGAAAGCCAGAGAGTGAGCGCCGCTCTCTTGTACACATGCAGCGACATCCGATGACTGTATGTGTGCACAGATATTCTCAAACATTCTAGATCTGTACGCACACATACGCACTTGTCATTTTAATGTATGATAACACAGGAATTTCAGTTGTTTACGCTCTCAACTTTGACCAACAGGGGAGCGATTTTTGTTACCAACAGAAAAAGTGTTTTGGGCGTTACGCATCTTGTTATTATAAGGTCTCCGATAAAACTTATGCTTTATTTTCTTTTCGCTTTCAGATAAAGCTAAGAAGCATGGTCAGCACTCTCATCAAACCTCCTCACGCGAGAGCCAGTTCATTGTCATTGAAGGTTGGTGTTTTCAATACTATAAATATTATACAATTTAAAAGTATTATTCTTTTCAGAATATATAGCGAATGCGGCCGATATAAGCTATAGATTCCACCCCCTTTGGATTATGTTTCTGTGTGTCCTCAATAAAGTTGCCAGCTTGTGAGCGAGCGCAGTTAAAACAATGGGTGCTTTGTCTTTTTAGCCACTCTGAGGCGTGACTGCATCTTTTTATATATATATATATTTATGTATATATACTGCCTAATTTACAATTTTGTATGTCAATTATAGTTCTTTTTTTTTTGTTAACAATTGTTCGATTCCGTTTAAGGGGTGTACAAATAATTAGAGATAAAATCAAGTAATTTTGATTATTTTTAGTTAGCTGGATAATAATTTTGATTCACTTATTAGTTCGTCGGTTTGAATAAAATTGCTCTAGGACAACATTTACAATAATAATCGCGTACGGTTCTTCTCTATTCCACTTTTAAAATTAACTACAATTCATTTTAGCTATATACAATTGTGTGTATTTGTTTCTTAGTCAGATCAATCGGATATTTAGCTAAAACTTAATCCGCAACTTTACGCTTAACATAGAGGAAATTGAACTAAGTCAACAGGTATTTGATTCTTCAGATTAATCGATAGCTACTCACATCCCTTCACGTTTCTTTCGCAATAAATTAGTGTGTTAAAAGTTAAGTCTAACTATGAGCGTGTCGAGGTAGGCGTAACAGTTTGTTAGTTGGATTTTTGTTGGCTTACAAATTAAGAGCGTTGGTGAGAAGGATGTGGGTGTGTGTGTGTTTTCATGTGCTATAGCCTAAGAGGTGGTTCCTAGAATAACGCTCAACTTGAGCTGTCATGGCCGTTGGCCAGCTTCGAAGTCCTCTCCATGCTGGGCACCTCAATGGCTGGCGGCGGCGTGGCGCCCTTGGCCTTGGCCAGAACATCACGCTGTTCATAGATCTCGTTGACTAGCTTCTTCACAAACGGATGGTTGAACTTGCCCTCGGTGGAGTCAAAGAACTCCTGGTGCTTCAAAAGGCAATTGTCACGCTTCTCATACTCAAATGCCTGCATAACCATGTCCAGGCGATCCAGATCCTTGACGAACTTGCTCTCGGCACTCTGGCCATGCTCGTATTCCTAATAAATATATTTTTATTAATCGTTTTTGATATACAAACTTCTTAGTGCGGATACCAACCTCAAACAGTTCCATTATGCGCTTGCCACGCGGCTCAATCAGCTTGCATATATCCTCCATGGCCTTAAACTCCATGGCCCGCTTCTCATCCTTGGACACGCCACAGAAGGGCGTTATATCACCAACTAAACTCTCAGCCAAATCATGGACTAGCGCCAGTTCCATGCAGCGAATTTGATTTAGTCCCTCGCTGCCGTCCAACAAGAAGGTTAACATACTCATCCGGTACATATGTCCCGAAATCGATTCGCAATCGTTGACATCACGTAGCACCCAGCCAGTGCGTTTGGTGTGCTAAAGGAGAAATTAAAAAGATAGAATAGAATAGAAAATTAGAGGATAATAATTCCAATAAATATATTTTAAAATTAAGAAAAGGTATGGTAACTATAAACTCCTAATATTTAATGTATTAAAGATTGTATTTATAAAAACTAACTAAGTTTAAATACAAAAACTGACTTCAATTTAAGTAAGAAAATGCAAAAATTGTTTTTATAAAAGCCTAGTTAGTTTAAAAACAAAAAATGACTTCAATTTATATGTTGTAAGGGGAACCAAAAGGTATTTCTTTGATTAAAGTTTCAGTTCCAAAGTTTTCTTTAAACAAATTAATTCGAATGTTGATTTTCAGGAGGAAAAGTCATAGCATATTCCTCGGTTTTTGTACATAGATACAACGATAGCCCACCTGCCACTTTGGCTAATTAAAAACCATTGACGAGGAGGCGACTCTGGTGACATCGTTGCCGGGTTCGCTGCTTGCTGCACACATCAAGGTTGCTGGCGCCTGCCCCAGACCTTCACCGTCAAACAAACCTACCAGCCAGCGGAGGAGGGCCTGTTCTACACTGTTGCTATTTGATCAATAAACGTTTTATTTATAGCAAACCCGTCGGTGAGTGTATATGCACAAGGTCCAAAAGACGTTGCAACCCAATGGTTTTTCCTTGTCATCCGTAAATTAAGTTCCCTCGATTATATAATATTATGGTTTAATTAAACGGACAGAAGGCCTGTCAGCTTAGCTTCCTTTAATCATAAAGTCAATAGTCCGTGACTTATCACAGAGAATGACTGGATGGGTTGGTCAGATCTCTGGTTAGGGGGGGTCACGTAATTGTATTGGATACCTTATCAGCAGGGACAAAGAATCCACAGAGTTGGGCACAACATGCATAATGATGCATATAGCAGATAAATGCCATATCTTATATTAATAATAATATGGATTTGCGGGGGTGTCATAAATGTGCATTAATGAGTTTTGTTGATTAATCGCATTTGCTAAATCTATATGAGGTCTATAGTATATATCAATATTGATTTTGGTTATATACTGATGATATTAACAGTTAAATTTGAGGCGTAGAAAGCCATTCGGTCAGAGGCTTTATTAGAAACAATTTGAATTGCATATATATAATATTGTATGGCATTACTTTGCTTGAAGATTATATAGTCTTTAGAAATAAGAACATTCATTTGTATTTATTTTATTAAATACATTTCACATTGAGCTTGTTTTGTCTTTGCTAAAAAAAAACTTCTAGAACATATTATCAACCTCAAAAAAAAAAAAGAAACAAACAAAATTTCTCTTACCCCTTGAGGTGTTCCCTCAACTTGCTTAGATTGCGTCTATATTTTGAAGGCCAAGATCAAAGTCACGCGTCGCTTTTTCATTTCATTTTGCTTTTGCACGCTCTATATACTGCCATTCAGATACATATACAATGGGGCAATAAAGAAATTTTAGAAAATAGCTGGGAAAATTCTTGTTCTAGTTCCCTTTCGAATCTGTTGTTGGCCATACGTCAATGCTGACGGTTGAGTTTGGTTCGCGGGGCTCCAAAAACAAAAACAAATATCAAAATATACATTTCATTGTGCTCACGTGAGCCATTTGGAACTTTGCCTTTCGCAGTTTTCGTATATTTGCCAAGATTATGGGGGGTTAAGCAAGAAGGAAACTTCGAGTTGGGTAATCAGTTTAATTTCGTGGACAGCTAGCTCCTCAAGTTACAAGAAATTTAATTCGATAAGGAATCAAGTCCCGTGCTTTTTGTCATTTACTTGATGGGTTGAAAGTACCAGCTGCAACCATTATCTAATCGCCAAGCTGATGGGTTCCAGAAAGTGTGCAGCTCGTGAATTTTTCGCTACCTTTGTGCTTTTATGGCTTACATTTATCTATATCGTCTGAGATATCATAACTGAGACCTTTGACAAATTGACTGCAAATGACAAATATAATTTGTACCAAGCCGAAAAAAAACATTCTACTTATAAAACTACATACAATATGTGTTTGTATATATAAATAAATTTGAATTTTTTTTGGCAACCGACTATAGAAATTCGTTCGAGAGCGAGGCTGCCTCAGGCTCTGGTATTATACAACATTCGCAGATATACCAAACAAAAGAACAAAACAAGAAAGTGTAGATAAAATAAAATAGATTATACATACACACAAAGTAAATAAATAAACTCTGTGCGATGTTTGTTTTGTTGGATTTTCTGTCTAAATCTCAAAAGGTGGGATTTAAAATCTGTTTTGATAAGAGTAGCTTATATTATGCAGTATTTTATTTTATTTTATTACCAGAAGAAGGGTTCGTAATACGACCAACGACTTGATAAGAATTATGATTATGAAATGGCTGACTCACTATTAATATAAATTTCATAATTTAATAAGAAATTGTATAAGGGAAATGTAAAGAATCATTTTAAAATAGCTGACATCATATAAAGTAAATCTGTTTAAAGCATTCGAATGAGTAGTCAGTTGTCATTGAAGCAAACGTAGTTGATCAAATATGATATTTGAGCTCTTTTGCTTGACTTGTTTCTCTCTTAATTGTGTTAACACCTACATACTCTAGTGGAAGGCCATTTTTTGAACCTAATGAAACAGCAAAAAAAAGTCTCCATATTTAATAATGATCATATAAGAAAATATAGATGAATTGAGCTCTTCAGGGTCATTTAAAACTGCGCGTCTTTTAAATAATAATTATAATCTTGACATTGTAATGCGTAGCTTCTTGCTATTCCGCATTAAACGCTTCAGCAACTTTATATATTAATTTTCACTACTAATTTCCCTGACTCTCTTCGTTAAAAAACACCCCAAAAGCTTAATCAAAACATCTTCCTTTGGGGAAAAATCAATAGAAACATATGACGCGCAAGTTGTGCGTAAAGAAAGGCCGACGCGACTGTGAATGAAAAGCAGCTGGGGGAACTGGTTTACGTTTCGCATACCTTCAGATTCCCGATGAGCTCCATAAACTGTAGGATCTCGCCGAGGCCAGTGCTGAAGCAGGCCTTTGTACCGGCACTGGGCGATGCGGTGGCTACATCGTGACAGGAGGCACCTAGTCCTGTGGACTCCGCAGCATTGTTCGCCCCGGTGGCCGTGATTTCCTCCGCCTTGTGGGCTTGCAGTGGCTCCGCCGCTAGCGATGACATGGCGAACTTGGTGGTGGTTTGCTGCTGTTGCGTGGACTTTGCTCGATGTCCGCTGTCTGATGATTGTGTATGAATCTGGCGCTGGATATCCTGGCTACGCAGCTCCAATAGCTTTCGGGCTGATGGAAAATTAATGCCGTGGTGCGCCGACTCCAAATCCGACTCTGATTCGCTGTGACTATAACCGTCCGCGTGCGATGGCGAATTGAGACTGTCGCTGTCGCTGAACTTTGCCTGACTAGAGACCTGTGTTGTTGCTTTGGCTATAGCTCTGACGGCTGTACCTGCCGCTGTGCATGTGTTGGTGCTGGCTGCAGTCGCGTTGCCTAGGTGCCGAAGCAGCCTGTAGAGATCGTTGCTTCCGTTTGGCGTTGCTGCCGCCGCTCGGACCAACTGCTGTAGTGAGAACATCGCGCGAGAGAGACCAGTTATAGAACCTATAAGTGAAAAGAGCACATATTTACTACATCCTTATTCAGCATATCAGACAAATGGTAGGAAGATTGAAATTATAAATGTTATTATTCATATTAATTTGTTAGTATATGTAAGTTGTTTTTATTTTAATTGTCAAAATTGTTATTTTTATTAGTTTTATTTATTTATGGTTTTATTAGTGTATTATTTTTTATTAATACATATTAATATCTTAAA
>JAEIIG010000955.1:0-19293 GCA_018904695.1 Drosophila parvula
AGCTGTCTGCCTTAAATAAAATAAAATCTATAAAAACATATGATTTTACAAATTAAACAAAGATTTTCAAACTTAAACAAATATTTACTGAAGATCTTTTAGTGGCTGTCTATATAGCCTGGTCTTCTGTTAGACTATATTATCCTGTGATTTGGCATTATAATTATTTATAGATTTATTCCCACTAAATCAAGCACAGTTAAACCTCAATTTAAGACAAATATTTGTGGTAAATATATTATTATTATAATATACGATATTATGATACGATAATATGATTACATATTATAATTAAAATAAATATAAATCCATATGAAAAATGCAGAAAACCTTTAATAGAAATATATTAGAAATATATCTATTTTAAGGCCAAACAAAATCTTTAGTAAATCCCAAGTTAAGACAGGAAATAACAACGAATTGAGACTGATTTCTCCGTGTGGCAAGAGAAGGGTGCTTCCTGCACCAGATACTGCTGTTGCTGCTACTACTACTGCTGCTTTTGCTGCTGTTGCTGCTGTTGCTGCTACTGCTACTGCTACTCATACTGCTACTGCTTCTGCTACTGCTGTTGCTGCTGCTTCTGCTACTGCTACTGCTTTTGCTGCTGCTGCGGAAAGGGGCGACAATTATGTGGCGTCTGCAGTTTTAAGTGCGCCTTTGCATGTGACTCTGTTTGCCCAAGCTCAAGCAGCTCGCTCCTCGCCCCAGCCATCCCTTTGCTGTCACCCCGTTGTTCCCCTTATCCGCTTTCCACCTTGCCTCAGCCATTTGGCGCTTCTTCAATCTATACCACATTTCACTTATTCATTTTCATTTCGGGACCCGTAAACACACAATGAAAATGTCGCATAAATAAAGCGCAAAACAAAAACAAGGCACCGCCAAAACTGAAAAGCGGAAACTGAGAAAAAGCGCCGACAACTTGTTGGCCAAAAACAAAAAAAAAACAGAAGTAGAAGGGAAGCCCTGCTAAATCGATGAAATTGTTTGACGTTGGCATGTGTGCCTGCCACGCCCCCTTTGCCCCCATAACAAAAAGGAATAGTAACCAGCGACCTGTCTGCGGGCCAAAGTTTTGCCACTGATTTGTCGCATTCCATGCGCAATGTGACAAACGTTAATTTTTGTGGCTTGTTTTGCATAAACTTTTGCTGTAAGACATAGTCCCCCATAGTTGTGGGGGGGTTAAGGCTTCAGGGGTTAAGGGTTAACTCGCTGGGCTGCGTTGTCATTGCGTGCGTCGTCTTAGTTACTTCGGCAATTTATGGCAAATTAAATAAATTTATCATTTGCGGCCACAGAGAGTCGCAAGCTAGCACTCACACTCAAAAGGGGAAGTAAAGAACTTCAAAAAAATAATAATAAATAGAAAGAAAAAGGAACGCAAGCTACAGCGGGAAAAGGTGTATAAATCGTTTCAGATTAAACAAAAAAAAGTATAATAATATGTTCGTATTTATTAATTTATTAATTACTTTCCCAGACTAATATATATTTCCTTAATTTTCATATTTTCCTGAATAAACTCACATACTTTCTTAACTGCCTTTCTAGTTCGATTTACTGCCACATTTGGTAATAAGTAGCAACAGCTCAATAAGCCATCATTCGCTACGATTCGATAGGGATTATGTCAGGCTTGATGCCAGATGACATCACACTGAACTCCCAGAGTTGCCGCCATGTAGCAGCAGGTAGCAGGTAGCAGGTAGCAAGTTGCAGGTTGCAAGTTAGTCCGCGGACAAAGTAAAAGTGTCAGCGCGTGCCAGGCACGGAAACCGAAGACCCACAACCGAAAAAAAAACAAGGAAGAAATAACCGGAGAATGAGAGGAAGCAAACGAAGACGGAGAAGGAGAGGAAGCAAAGGGAGACGGAGAAGTAGAGGCAGCAAACTGAGACGGAGACGGATGAGGCAACAGCAAAGGAACCGGAGTGGAAGACAAGAAAATCCAGCAAGTTTCCATACACAGATCCCAAAAACTGATGCTCCTTTTTAAGTATTTTATATAGAGATTTTAAACCAACTATTTAACCAACTATTTTTACTGATATATCTTTTAAAATTCTATATAAAAACCGCTTAATTTAGTTACCAAATTAATTTATAGGCCACATATTTGATCCCGTTTCTATCGCTCAGTGCACTGATTTCTTTGCCGACTGTTTGCGTTTTGGGCTTCGTTTCGTTTGCAAGTTTCTTAAATACTTTTTTGTGTGCGGAAAAGCGCCGAAAGAGGGGTATGAAGGGTGGTGGTAATTCAAGAACCCCTTTCCCCCCTTTTCACCCCTTCAATTTGCAAGTAGCAGCAACAATTAACCGCAACCAGAGCCACAAAAGCAAAACAGTGAAGCAACCCAAAAAAGACACAGCGGACACACAGCAATTAATGACATTCGTTTGGGGCAAATTGGCCAACAAAAAACCAACTTCAAAGCGATGACAGCTCAATGAAAATGGGATTTGATATTAAAAAAACAGATATAGTTAATAGGGAGAGTTTCTGAATCAAGAACAAGGCTTACAAAGGAACTGCATCAAAAGTCAGGGCTCTAGATTTCTTTCCTGCCTTGTACCCACAAATGTCGCAAAACAGAATCCCATTTAAATGGATTAATTGCCAAGCTTCAACTTTAAATGGCCAAGCGAGACACAATATTTGCAATAATACCGACCACAACAATGCCACCGCGTCTAAAAATATCAACACAAACACACACACACGCGCGGGAGCACAGCTCAGTTTGTTTGCACACCACGGCGTATGCGTGATTTGCGCTGTCTTTTGGTTTATGAGTTGACTTTTCCGGCAATGCATTCAGTATAAAGCTACATGCAAATATATATGAAAACCACATCTTGCAACCATGCACATATATATATTATATATATAATATATATGTACGAGCACACATTAATTTATACAATTTATATATATTTAATTTTCAAGTCTTGAGTGGTGCAACCTTCGGGCGCTACACAGTAGCCGTCGCGTTATCTTATGATATATCGCTCAGCAATTAAATGTTATCGGCCAGCGAGAGACGTCAAAAATGGATGTATATATGTGGGGGGATCCCTGGATATGTGGCATATACACATACATACATACATATATCTGCAATGGGGCAAAAAGGAGTCGTCAGCCAGACAGACAGACAGCCAGCCATAAGTAGGGAAATTGAAGAGAGCGACGAACCGGACAAACCGGACCGAGTTCAATCCAAAAATTGTCATTAATCATTGAGGGCTGTAGAAGAGAGGGAGTTGGGCATAACCATAATAACCATTTGGTGGCCAAATATTTGTTGGGGCCAGAGCGCGGAAACAATTTCTATGATTGAGCCAGGACACGCTTCGAGGTTGCAAGAGTTCGCGTTCTGTCCATTTCCCCTTAATTTCTACAGCAACCAAAATCCATGGGAATCCATGGGAATCCATGAAGTTCATTGCCAAAATGCAGGCCATGGAAATATGCAAATGTAGAAAATGTTTCATCATTTTCCAAGCTGATCGATGGCCGAAAAACCAACAACAACAACAACAAATTAGAGATTTGTGCGTAGATATAGCCTTAACTGGACATTGCCAGCGATCCGAAAAACAGAAACAAAACTATGACACATATTCCTGGCTGCCTCAAGTGTCTAAAATCAAAGATTTATTAATTACATACAAACTAATAACAAGTCTGCTCTAATTAGTATTTTCTTGTAATATATAGCTCGTAAAATATGTTAAATAATTAATTAACCAGAGAAATAACTGCAAGTGTTCCGTTTTTTTTTTAATTGGGTCAAAGCCACTGGCTGACTTTGAAGGCATTATTTTGCATTTGAAATAGTTTACATTTTATCAATTAATAGTTCAGCAAGCTCTACTTTTTTAAATAGAGGATCATGATTCACTTACTCATGCATCACGTAATCGCCCGAATGAATATTAATGAATAAACCCAGTTGAGTTGCTCAGCTGAGCTCGTGGCTTCATTCAAATTCAAATTCCTCTCCTATCACTTGATTGGAATGCACTTTCAATTCCCACCCCCCCGACATTGATGCCATAAAAGAACTGACCGAATTGGTCTATATAATATATATCAGATACGATCTAATTCCGATTCTGGTCTGCTTTTCTTTTTTTTCATTTCCCGCCAGGGGAAGGAATATTAATGGTGCAACATTTTTGTATGCAATTCATTCAGATTTGTTTCGCTGCGGCGGCGCTTTTTCATGCCACTGACTCTATCTCGCTCTTTCATTTTATTTATATATTCCCTGTCTCCCTCATCATCATCATCATCATCATCATCATCATCATCATCATCATCATCATCATTGTGGAGAACATCGTCATCCTCATGGCATCAGCTGTCGGGCGATGATGTCAAGCTGCCTGTAATAGCAATTACAAATCGTTCAAATGCATTTTTCTATGTTTGCATGCCTGCACCAAGTACACTGAAATAAACTATATGTAAATATATAGCCATATATTTAAATAATATTGCTAAAATGTAGAATATATTTCCTATTGATCTTGTAAACTCAGAACCTGAGAAAACTATACATTTTCTTGAGGTTTCTTGATTGGGATCAGCGCTGTCAAAAGCCCTGACTCATGATTGCCCTCTGTCTGCCCAAAAATTGTTAACAACGTACGGTCACATTGGAATTTTCTGGCTACTTCTTTACTTTAGCTACTTCTAGACTTAAATAGCTATTTTTCTAGTCATAGCTAGTTTTTAGGTACTTGTAAATAATAATGTTAGCTATTTCCTGTCTCATATCTAGCTACTTTGTTCTTTTTATTATTAGTTGTTTGTTTTAATTTATTTAAATTACTTTTAAAGCAGAAAATTATTAGTTTTAATAAATTTAAAATGTAATAAATATTAATCAAATAAAATAAATTAATTTAATAAATATTAAAGCTACAATTGAAGTATTTTTTAATTAAAAGTTTCCATAAACCCTTCATGGAAATTAAAAAGAAATTATAAACTCTAACATTTGAACTATTAAAAAGTTTTTCAAATCCTTGCAAAGTTCTTGGTTATTATTTTTTCCAGTGCCCTGACTGTCGTGAGTGGTGCGATCTATACCCTCCATCCTCCCCTGCCCCACCCCCCTCGCTTTCCCGATCCTCATGCACTTTTTGCTGGTTTTTCGCTGACGTTTCGCCGACATCGTTTATCGTTTCGGATGCTCGATTAAAATTCTTTACGTCATTTAGATAACGAAGTGCCCTGGGCCAGCAACAATTTCGCATCTAAGCACTGGAGCTGTGGTGCCGACGTGGCTTCAGTTTTATTTCTCCTTCGTTTTTTTGTATTTGTTTTTCTGTTTTTCTGTTTTTTTTTTAGAGATTTTTGCATTGCATATCTGATAAAAAAAATATGATAGAAGGCAAACACTGGCGGCTTATGCCCAGTAACCCAGTTCACTCTCTCTCTCTCTTTCTGGTACTGCCCCGTAAATTCAGTATCTTCGAGTCAAGTGGGTGCAGTCGCCATGCCAAGGTAGGAATTGGATCTATGGACGGTTGGGATACCCAGCAATTTGTGCAGCAAGCAGGTGTGATCGTAAATTGATCGCTAAATTGGCTGGGTGTGTGTGCCTCATATGAATAATATGAATAAATTAAGCGAGAAGGCCAAGGATTGAGACAAAGGTATTTTAATGGCGGTAAATCGTTGAGTTATGATTCCTATTAAATTGCAAAAAAGCAATTTTGTAGCGTTTATTAGGCAGAAGGGTGTTAAGCTTAAGGGGATATCCATATGTATTTTTTTTTTAAGAATTTATATCTCCATTAAAGGTAATTTGGCTTTCATTTCGGGGTTATACAACTTATCAATATATATTTTTATATATTTTAAAAGAGTATTTATATTAAAAATAAAATTATTTCTTTACTTTCATTTTCTTTCTATTCAAATCCCGAGTTTTCCACACTAAACCTCCTTTTTCCCTAAACGCTTTAGCTGGCTTTCCTTTTTGCAAATTAATTTCCGTTTTTGGTCAAATTCAAATGCCGTCGCAGTTTCCCTTTTTGGATATATTATATACATATATATACATACATATATATATATATATACATATATATATTGAGGGCCTATCTCGGCAATCGCTGAATGCATCTGCGAGATACATTATGCGGTATCTGCATTGCGCTCGTAAATTCACTTTTGCTGTCCGCCGATTGTCACCGAAGTTGTCGCTTGTCGTCTGTCGTTGTCATGCAAGTTCTTTCTGTCAGCATTCTGGCATTTGCATAGATCGGGAAATAAAACTACATATATATAGAAAAAAAATAGCAACTCAAAAGCCTGACATCTAAGCTGGTGCCCGAGAGAGCGGAGATGCTGTTGTGGCACACAAATTAATAAATAAGCTACATTTGTGCAGTGCACGTGCCAAACACTTCAATTGAGACAGTTGCTGTTGCAATTAATAGCATGCATTAAGCTAACAGCTACACGGCAAAATAATTATGGCCAATACGAAATTAGTTAGAGGCTTCAATGAATGTAAACTATAAATCTAAATAAATTCCCAGCTTGCTGTGTAAATGCTTTCAACTGAAAATGAACTAAAAATAAGACAAGACACTTTCTTGGCTTTCTTCTGATTTATTTGATATTTTTCCCAGGTCATAATTGTACCAGTCAAGCTCTTGGTCTTCAGATACATTCAATATCTTCATAATTACCTGCAGTTATGTGTGTAAATCATACCTAACCCCAGCTTATTAATTTCTGTAATAAGGTAATACAATACGCCAAGCTTGTTGGACTTAACATCCTAATTAAGGATCAGATAGATAGAATATATATATATAATATATTTGCAGTGCAGTTCATTAGATAGATTACTTCCGAATGTATGCGAGTGTTTCTCAATCAACTGTCAATCAAATGGTAATTCTAATTGCACTGCAACTGCATAAATTTGCGGCGTATCTTTAAGATACATGGCAACATGGCAATCTGTTGCTGCCGCCGCCGCCGCCGCCGTGTCAGCACAGGAATTAAGTCACGTATTTAATCAGCTAAACAGATTCAGCAACAAAGTCGGGCTCGGGCTCTGGCCGCTTTTCCATTTACCATTTCCTATTTTCCCCGATCCAGATCCCATTTCGATTCCGTCTCAAGTTTTCAGTTATTTTCCTATTTTCTATTTTCCATTTTTTTAGCAACAGCAGCAGGCAGCGCGCAAATATCAAATCTCATTGCGAAAAAAAAGTTTTTTGTATAATCTGCAAGGACGACTTTGTCGTTCTTCGGGGGCTCTCTTGACATTTCGCACGCGCTCTCTCAACAAGCAACATTACGTGCCTGGAAAAGCGGGGGGAAAAATCGGGGAAAAGCATGGGTGGCATAAGGGGTAGGGTAGGGTGTAGGGTGTAGGGCGTAGTCATATGCCCAATGGCATTTAGACGTTTTGACATTTTTGTTAATGGCATAAGCATCAAATTACAAACAAGTCAGCAGCAAAGGCGCACCAACAAGAATCTATTCGCCGACGGCCAGTGAAGGGTTTTCCACTCCACACACACAGCACACACACACGCACACACAACAAAGGCCAGAGAAAAATCTCGGCTGGAAAAACTTTAATCCGAGGCAAACAAACAATCTGGCGGAGCGAACGGTAAACAAGCGCCAAGTGTAATGTCTAGAGTTAACCCTGAAAAAAAAAACAACAACAAATACGAAAGACGAAAGACGAAAGACGAGCTTGCAAGCCAAGTTGCTCTATACAATGTGTGGCAATGTGACTGTCAAACTGTAAACGGAAAATGGCAAATGGAAAACTGCACTCTCAAGCCTTTTCTAATTGTTCTCAGCGCATGAGCAGCATGCAGCTGAGCCATTCTTCGGATACAAATACTCTAGTACTTGCCACTCGCACTCGCCACTCGCACACTCTTACTTTATTTATTCAAGAGCCTCGGCAGATCTCATTTCATGTTCTTTGGCTTTCAGGAAGCGCTCAGAGCAGGCAACCAGAAAAGAGTCACAACAAATGATGTGTGTGTGTGCCTGTGTGTTTGTGTGTGGCACATTGTACTAAAAATAAACATTTCTCAAGCTCATTCTTCTAGCAATTGCAAGGCACAAGCAACAGCAACCAGCGGGAGTAAATAAGAGTCCCGAATTGAAAAGTTGATTTCACGCCAAAGCCAAAGCCAAGCAGGGACCCTTGAATACCCTTCAAGCAGCTGAGGAAGGTATACAAAAAAAATATATAACCTAAGGGGGGGAAATAACCTTAGAGTTGGAATCATTTAAAAGATATATTTGTAAGGGGAAAGATCCAGTAAAATCAAGTAAACTAAGATACTGCCTGTTGTGGGGCAGCTGCTATTTATAAAGAAAAGTATCTCTACTGTTTTAATAACTATTAATACCTAGTAAATAGTTAGATAAACCGCAACTAGGACAAAATCTAAGATATATAGCTTTACCAAAGTTCCCTGATAAATAAACAGTCAGACCTTATTTTTTTCAGGTTACAAAAACATGTCCAAGGTAGACTTGAACTCGGAGGTAAATAGATACTATCATCGTCTCATTTGTTTGTTTAAGTTATTTAATTAATATGATATATTCTTGTTATAAATAATCCATATATAATATATTTCCCTGACAAAGGCCAAGTCATGCACATACAAGACCAAAGATAAAGAACATCTTAGTTTGCTTAGTGCAAGTAAGGTTATCAAATGACTCATTAACCTTATCTTGTCCCGATTTATCTATGCATTCTTCCGGCATTACATCTGTTAGATATTTTTGTGTAATATATAGTAAACTTCAGTTAGTATAAATTGCGAAATCACAGCCAGTTCGTAGCAGTGCAGATGGGTCTTAGCTTGTTGCCTTGTTTGCTGGCCTGCTGGTTTGTTTATGTGTGTTTGTCGGTCTATTTGTTTGTTTGTTCGTGTTTGTTTCGTTTTGTCAGCTTGTTTATTTGTTTGTCGCCGCTGCTTGCTCCCGCTGAGGTTGCAGCCTCAAAAGCGATCGGGTTACGGTTAATGAAGTCAAGGATGACATTGTAGCAAATGCATTCGACTTGGCCCCCACGTTTACGTTTTTAATTTCTCTTCTGTGTGTTTTTTTTTTTGTAGCTCCTTTGTTGGCGTTTCCTGGAGTATCCGATGACCAGCAGTGGATCGCAAATTGCGAATTGTGAATCTTTCTCCCACTGACCGTGACCAAAGGCCTAGAAAAACAGTTAGCCATCGGACAAAGGGCTCGAATTCTAGACAATTGTTAACCGTTTCAATACCAGCTAACTGTCTTGCCAAGAACTTCCTCATTTAGCTTTGGTTTTTTCTATTTATTTGCGGGGGTTTTTCCATATATGTTTTTAATAAAGATTTAATAAAGGTAAATGTGATGTAAATTCCCTGAAGCATGAATATTTAAGTTGATTTATCTTTGTAAGATCGAAAGACTTGGGTAAATATTATTTAAGATATGGCTTCATAATACCTTGTGATCTTGTTGATTCAATCTTGTATGTATTATATTTATGGGAATCTTTAAGAGTTGTTTAAACTGTGTTTTTCATAAGAAACTCTACTGATTTCTTAGGGATTTCTCTGGAATTTATCTCACAGATTTTTACAAAAATATTTGCAGAAGCTTTGCCTTGATTTTCATGATTATTTCTCAGTGATTTCACAATCAATCTTAGTTGCTTTGCTTTTATATATTATATTATATATTTAGTTTGTATTTATTTAACATTTTCACAACTCTACAAACTGCAAACTTATATTATATAGCCTTAAAGAGGATCACTTTAGATATTTCTTACAGGCGATCTCCCACTAAAGTGTTACTTTCTTTTCAGGTTTACTGCCTGAAACTTTTCTCTCGACTAATGCTTAAGTGTAAAAAAAAATCGTGTTGTCAGCTCATCGCGCCTGCCTTATCAAGATAATTATTCTATTCTTAGGACTGGCCAGTTATCGCGCCTGTGGCCTGCGGCCTGCGGCCAGTGGCATGATGCCTCTTCGCCCGCTTCCTAAATTAAGATGTTTGTGCAAATTAATTGGTCGCTGGCATCATTATTACAACAGCGACAAACAATTAGCCTAGATTTGTGCTACATAGATGCAACTCAAGTTGAGTAGCGTTTCAGGCGAGTCAACACTCATCCGAGGCGACTGCACTTTCAATCTCTGCATCATCGCCCGGCCTCATATCTCAGCCAGCAGCAGCTGCATTCCTCGATATCAAGTCCGCGGGGCAATTGTTGTCACTTGAGGAGCAATTAAATGGGGATGGGGCAGGGCCCCCTCCGATTGAAATGAATTGCCATTGCAGGCATATCCATATATATATCCCCAACACCATCCCCATTCCCATCTCCATTCCGACCAATCGAACCATCAAGTTGCAACGATTTCTTCCTCAGTTAATTTCAATTGTTTGTCTTGGGTTATTGCCAAGATTTTTGGACTTACCACCGTAGCCAATGTAGGTGCCGCGTGTTTCGCTCTCCATGGGCCCTTCGATGGCTATTAGGGCCGCCAGCAGCCAAAGGGCCGCCCTCAGGCGGCTTCCCATCGCGGATGCGGATGCGGATGCGGATGCGAAAGTCGATACGGATACGCGAGCCTTTTGGGAAAAACTAAAATACGGAGCAGAACGTAGAATGAAGAACGGAGAATGGGAAATTCTCCAGCTTAAGGCTTTTCTGGTTTCGCCATTTCTCTTATTATTCACAAAATAACTTTTGGAATGCGCAACATTTTCAGGCTTCTTGTTCTGTTCATTTTTTTCACTATATTTCGGTGCTTTTCTGTTCAAAGTGGCGCATAAAAATCACAGCAGGACGCGACCACAGGCCGCAGCAGTAGCAGCAGCAAAAAAAAATAGAAATAGAAAATGAAAATGAAGAAGCCGAGCGGCGACACTTCCGCTGGCAAACTGAACGCATTAACAACAACAAGAAAAAGAGCAACAAAAAAGAAGGATACTTTAACAAACATTTCCGCTACAAATGAAAGCAATGAAGGGGGCCACACACCCACTCGAACCCACACACACACAAACACCCACACACACACAGAGAGAGAGAGAGAGAGAGAGCAGCCACTAGTCCAGTCCAGTCCGGACTTCCGTCTTTGTCTATGCGGGGCGGCCAGGGCTTACACTCGGAAAAGGAGTCCTTGGTGCGAATGCATGTATATCGAGAGGATAAGTCGCATATAAAATGTATCGACAAAAATATTATGCTCAATTTTGGTATCGGAAATATCGTTGAGATTGATTTATCGAAATGGGAAATATCGAAATATGTTGCTTTTTATTTTAAAAGATGTGATTTAATATTAAAATGTTGCATTTAACAATAATTTATCGATATCGCACTTAATTTAGTATTGAAATTGTCGTTAAGTTTGATATATCGAAATGGGAAATATCGAAATATGTTAAATCTTACTTTAAAATATGTCATTTAACATTAAAATGTTGAATTTAACGTTGAAAAATCGAATTTAAAGATAATATATCAATATTAACGTTACAATGTCGCATTTAACTATAATATTATCGTTATATATTATAAATATAAATATCGATATTATCAAACAAAATTCTCTATAATTTCTTGCTTTATTACCGATTATATTAAAAATTTATTTAAAGCGAATTTGTTGTATATATTTATTCCCACATTTTATATTTCTAATTCATATATAATAATTAATGGGTTTCACTTGGCACATTTCGATAAATTCTACAAAATGACGATTTATCGCACCTATGTTTGTATTTAGCAAAGTTAATATATCGATTTATAAATCGGCCTTCACATGAAATATCAAAACAGTATTGATATGCTCGATCGATTTGTATTCTACTATCCCTAAATTCTTGCGGTATTTCAACTCAAAAGAATTAACTTCTTCCTTAACTTTGAGTACAATTTAAAATAAATTTCCACAAAACAAGTCCTCCTTTTCAAATTCAAAGTCTGTCTGATTTTTCTCTGTGCATACCTAGCTTGAACCTAGTGACATTAAGTGTTTGCTTAATTTTAAATAAACGCGACCAGCAACGCCCCATTCTTGTTCAAGGACGTGGAGATGGAGCCCCCTGCCAGGAGCAGCCTTCATCAGCATTCAATTGTGAGATTTTCATACAAAAAGGATACTCCCCTTCCTGCCCATTTTTTAGGGTGTCAAAAAATGAAAATTGAGCCAGAAATGACACATTTTCTTTCGGGGGAAGGCAGAGGGAAATGAGAATGAGAACTTGAAGACCTTCGACGGGCATTACGTAAGCCTATCTTGGTTCGATCCCAGCAGATCTGCAACTGACTCACTGCATATATAATATATATACTATATATATCGTGGCCTGGCCAAAACGTGACCAATTAATCCCCATTTGATTTCCATTTCGAATGAAGAGAGTTGGCTCAGCGGTTTCTTGGCCAATGTTTGATATTTTTACTCGTATGCCTCCTCGTTTTTTTTTTTTTTGTTTTTTTGCAAAATGGGCAAAAAGGCAACGACGACGACGACGACGGGGGGGAGAAACTTGAAAATTTCTCGCATAAATTACAACAAATTGGTGGAATTTGTTGTTTTCTTTATTATTATTATTATTTTTTATATATTCCACACTCGGGGCGACCGACTGCCGTGAGACCTAATGAACTTGAACTTGAGATATTTATGTGGCACGGCCGCATATAGAGGGGCAAGGTATATATAGTACAATATATAGTCAGTAGTAGAGCGAGGGCTGGACATCTGCAAGTCGAGTGGTTTTCTGTAGTTTTTCTTTAGTTTCTTGAGAGTGAATGCGAACTCTCGGTATCGGTATCTGTGAGATACGCGCCTAAAAGCTTTGTTGTTTATGCTGCTGCTGCTGGTGCTGCCTGCTATGGGGTTTTTTTTGGCAAGATGCCTGCATTTTTCAATTATTATATCGCAAAAAAAAACTTGCTCGGCCGGACTCTTTTGTGGGCGCCCTGGCCTGTGGCTTAGCCCGCCAGTTAAGCATTTTGTTGTATGTTTCAATTAACCGGGCATTAAAGGAATGCTTTTAGTAGTTGTTGTAGTTGTCCAACGGAACGGTAAGTGGTCGGTCGCCCGCCTGCAGTGCGGCCAAGTCTTTCGGTTTCTCTCAAAAAACGGAGGCTGGGGGCCTGGGACTGGGACTGGGGCTCGGGTTACCCAACATGTTACGCATAATAATAATAATTGGTGAATTGCGGTGCACCTTTTTAGCACAATTTAAGCAACGAAATTTTCACACACACACCCACCCACACCCACACAAGGTGCACGCACAAAAAAGCCGCTAACGAGATGCAGACTCCGGCAGATTCTCTCCTCTATTCAACCAATCTGCATTTATTCACGGAGAAGCCAGGAGCTGGCCGCCATCAGGAGTTGTGTTAATGATGAGTTTTCGGAGTCATTAGATACGGAAAATGCGGCCAAGCTATTTTGGCCAAAACTCCCGCCACGTCGGCCACGCATATTAACAGTCATTAAAATTAATGATGCATATATATATAGAGCCATATATAATCAGTGATGGTCGCCTATTCTAAAGTAAGCGCCCAGCTCAGTAACTGCCAAACTGTGACGAACAAAAAGATGCATTTAGCGTTGAAAGAAAAAAGAAAAAAAGGTGGAAACAAATTTAAGAGCTCTTAGGGAACACTTGGAAATGTTTAGAAATATTTAGTTAATATTAAAAATGATGGGAAAGATTTTTGCAACCATTAAAAGGGCTTTCTAATAGAGTTTAACTTGAATTTAGCAAAGAGATTAGGCTTAGTTAATATTATAAATAATGAGAAACATTTTTGCAACCATTTAATGGTTAAATAAAAGGGTTCAGGGATTTCTAAATTCATTTAACATGAATTAGAAACAAGATTAGGCTTAGTTAATATTGAAAAATTATGAGAAGCATTTTTGCAATTTTGCAAGGCTAAATAAGAGGGTTCAGGGCTTTCTAAAAAAATTTAACTTGAATTTAGCAAAGAGATTAGGCTTAGATCATGTAATTCAAGGATTCTCTTAAGTAGATACTAGTTCTAACAAATAATTTTAATAAGTTTGTACTTTAAAAAATAATAATGCTTATACTTAGCACCATTTAAATTAAGAAATCTAAGAATCTACCTTGTTTGTACAAAAGAAATGTATTTATTTAAAAGATGCTGTCATTATATGAAGAATTCTGCCATTATCTCTGCCATAAATCTGGCTTCCTTAAGTCATACGTGTTACTTTGTGTGAACGACCTTCTAAAAACCAGCGATAAGATAAGGAATCTTGCATTCGTAGCTAAAATAAAAAAAAGAACTGCAACTAAAACATCATCATTAGATACCTCGAAGAAAAACCAAATATCTTTTTGATATTTCCAAAAGGAAGTTGCTTGAAAATTCCACAATTCCAGCATGTCCCAAATTCTGGTTAATAATATGTTAAGTAAATAAAAGAAACTAAAGTGCTGCTCTGGCAGAAATGAAAAGAAGAAAAAAAAAGCTCAGTTTCCCACAAAGCAAGATGATCCTGAACATTAATGCCATTATTGTGCCAAGCGAAGCAAATTGCATTCAGGCTGGCAGGCGACAGCTGAAGAAATCGAAGAAACTCTGGAATTCCAATTCCAGAAATCCCGAAATTCAAAAAAGAAAAAAAAAAATCAAAGCAAAGAACCAAAAATAGCCATATTTGGCCTGTTATTTTTGTCAGCCCCCGTCGGGAAATTTGTCAGCGCTCACTTAGACACAGACCGACACGCACCTTTGGGTTTCCCTCCTTTTTGGATTTTTCTTGAGGCTTTCCCTGGTCTATTTTTGGCTAATAGCTAATCGAATCGTGAAGCCAGCGAGCTGGCGATCAAGTGAGCAATCAGTGTCAGAAATATTTAACATTTTTTTCCTCCCTCAAGCGAGTGTCTTGCCTGTATGTCCGCCTGTGTTTATCTTGCCACAGTGGCCAAGACCGAAGCTGAGATTTATTTGCCCAATCTCTGCGGCTCCTCTAACTTGTCTGATTGAGATTTACGACCTGGCAACAGGCGACAATCGCAATCACAATCACAATCACAGAACAGAACAGAACAGAACAACATTAATGGGAATGGCATCAGTGGCAGCCACCTCAAATGCAACCGCAACTGCAGCAAACAATGACACGAAACGAGGGGAACCACAATTAATAACCAATGACAAATATTTGGTCCGCACTGACTGAGTTGGTTAAACAATTGTTAACAAATTATTCATTCAAATGGTAAGAGAGCAAAAATCAATCAGTTCATGTAAAGTTTAAGGAAAAAATCGTAGCAAGTGATCCTCGATTTAATCTTGAAAGAAATTTGAAATGGGGGAAAAAACACTTACACGAAATCAAACAGAATACTTTGGCTTACTTTGAAAAATTGCACAATATGGTGAAATACATTGCATTTTAATGTGCAAATTATGGCAAACATTTTGGCAATAATTTATGGCAATGTTAAATGGTTTTTATGAGCGACAAACACTTTAAAAATATCATTTAGTATTTGCCAAAGAGAAAAGAATTTAAGAAGAAAGCCAAAACTATTAATGCAACATTTAAGTAACAAAAAAATTATATATTTATGAGCTGGAAAACAGTGGGCAATTAATTGGTTAAGAAATTAAGGTTCTTGCTATTTAAAATGTCACATAAATTGATGATTAAGACAAAAAATTAAGCAGCTCTAACAAAAGCAAAAATTCGCAAAAAAGGCGAAATTCTTTATCCAAAAAACAGAAAAAAAGGAAAAAGTCTAAAAAAAGAGGCTAAAACGCAATTAATAATTTATATTAATACTTAACTCAAAATATATTACAAAAATCATTAAACAAAAACTAAAAATCACTACTAAAAATTAATTTAAACCAAAAAACAGGCAAATAACTGAAATATAAATTTTAATATAAAAACTTGAACACTTTTTCTAACAAATAAATTAATAATAAATGCATTTTGCCTAATTTTTCTTTGAAAAAAAAGAAAGAAACAACTTTACATGTATTTATTTGCATCTCACACACACACTGCACACTGCACACATTGATAGAGTTTTTTCCAGTTAATTTCAGAATCTGGGAATCCAGGAAATAAAAAAAAAACCCGCTATCAGATTCTACAAGATGGCGCTAAGCCCAAAAACCAACAATGAGTGCACTTGACGTGGCCAAAATGCAAATAATACTAGAAAGTGAGAGATAACTCTCTGCCACAGAAACGGAGATCACACACAGAACAGAACCAGCCGAGGATTTAAATTGCGCACACCAAAAGCTAAAAACTTGGCACATTTAAAAAAAATGTTTAAAAAAAAATTAAATTAAGATTACACTTGAAATCGGGATGTGTTTTTTTGTTGAGTTTTTCAGGCTTTTCTTTAGGGAACTGATATATAGAGATATATTAGGAGGATGTCCAAGTTGAACTCGCGCCAACGTAACGCACACGCAAACGCTTCACGTTGAACTGACTGAGGCGGCGTTGGCGTTGGCCGCGTTGAAGTTGAGCAGGCGTAGCGGAAAAGCCGATGCCAACTGACGAGCGACCACGAAGCCAGCCGAACTGGAACGAAGCTTGACGAAGCTGGCCGAATGGCCGATGATGGGACACATCCGTTGCACGGGCAGCCAACCAGGTGAGCTCTTAACCAAGCAACATGTTGCCGAAGGTTCGTCGTGCCTTTGTTCCAAACGCTGCTGCGGCAACATGTTGCCATGGCCGAGCAAATATTATCAACAGCTTTTGTTTGCGCCTGCGTCAAGGTCTCAAATTCCGACGACTCATAATAAATATCAAATAAAATAAATAAGAATAGTTAAGAAACGAAAAGAATCAAGGGAAACAACAGCGAGAAAAAAAAAAACATTAGCGGAAATGGCGAGCGCCTGGCTTTTCACTTTTCCCTTGCAACACAAACAAAGCTCATCAGACATGCACAGCTCCCCCGAGGGGGGTGGGTGCTGGTGGTGGTGTTGGCGAGGCAGGGGCAAGGGTTCCCAACTATTGTTTGCTGTTATGATTTTTTATGATTTCAACAGCTTTTTTTTCCTGAGTTTGCGAGAGGAAAGGGTATGCACGAATAGGGATAAGGTTGGGCCTTTACTTTATATTTTTTTGTTGCAAAAGTAGGAAAATTATGTAAATTTATAAGAACTAAAAATAAAGGTAAGTAAATTGGGTTTAATTTAATATAGAAAAAGGTATTTCTTCTAGATAAAATGACACAGATTTCAAATCAATTAAAAAATATGCCAAAAAGAATGTTAGGTAATATATTTTGAAACCAAGTTTGAATACACAGCGATTTCTGGTGGTTTTCTTGAAAGCAATTAATGATTTTAACTATATTTATGATTTATATTTATATGTAGATATATTTATATTATATTTTCCTTGAATTCTCATACGAAAACATTTCAAGAGCTCTTTTTTAGGCAGAAGCCTTAATTCATTTTCTGATTTCCCCAAGGAAACTGTTCTTAATACTCTTCAATTCCTGGGCAATGACTAATTTGAGTAACAATTAGCCAGCATTCTTATTTACTTTGCCTTGGCTTTAAACATGATTTTTTTGTCATTGTATTTTTCAATTTCAAACTCCAAATTTATGGCTCATGGGTAATGATTTAAGGCAAACTTGTCTCCCAGAAAGCTAATAATAAATAAAATACATAAGCTTGGCTTTGAAAAGGTCTTGGCAACAAAAAGTTTGGCGATTTCCACACCACACCCAACTATATATAATATATATAGTTTTTCTTTAACAAAAACTTGACAAACTTTAAAGAAAAAGAATCAATTATTTAGCGCTTTAAATGTGACTAATATAGAGCAGGCAAAAAGTATTAGTTTATAAATTTGATTTGTATTTGAAATATAAAGAAGTTTCCTTTAGAATTTTGCTTAGATTTTGGGTTTGAGAAAAGATAAGTACTTAAATCTTTCTTATTTTATCAAGTACAAGCTAAATGTATTACTTTCTTCGGAAATTAAAGTGGAAAATATATATTTAAAATATATACGAGTATGTCGTAGAAAAGGATAAAATAATATGGAAATAAATCCTATTAAATGATAAATTAGTATATTATTTATTACATTAAGTTATCTTCCTGTTAGATGCATCTGGCAAAGTGTATCTTTTGGGTTCCCATTTCTCATTTTCCCTGCTACATTTTGTCTTCCTACTCTTTTGTTTTTGTTGTTGCTGCTGAGCTCGTCTTTCTTGGCTTAATTTTCGCCTCCCTTTTTTGGGCGAGAAGAGAAAAGCGAAAAGCGAAAAGCGCTGGCTGGCCCGGCTGCCTGGCTGCCTGGCCAAATGGCAAATTCAATTTGCATATGTGGCCACCCAGTTGTTGTTGTTGCTGCTCCTTTCGCGGCTGCTGCAACTCCTTTTGTTTTGTTTTTTTCCTCAGTTTTTTGCATTTATATGTATTTGTATTTTGTTTGTGTTAGACATTCATGTGGCTGCCACTGCCGCTGCTGCTGCTGGCGAGCCATTTAACACAGTTCAGGCAAACTGAAGCTGCTAATTGACCCGCACAAAAGTCGCGGTGGCGGTGGCGGTGGCAACAAACAAAAAAAAGTGCAAGTTGTCTTTGCCAAATTTAATCAACGAAACCAATGCAGCCGCAAAAGCGCAATCTAAACTAAACAGAGAACCGAGAACCGAGAACCGACAACATGGAACGCGAATCCATAAATTCAACTTTGAATACGAAATTACAACAAACAAAAAAAATTACAGAGAAAAACAGGGGCTGCAAAGTAATTACATTTCCCAACCTCTCCACAGATCATATGTTATACTCGTTGCCGTTGCTTGCATAATGATAAAACCAGCAAAAGCTGAACAAAAAACTGGAAAAAAAAACTGAATAACAGAATTTGTACACAATTCGAGCTTCAAGTGCAAGCTGTGCACAGCTTCCATTGACGCACTTTCGAAACCAAGTTTCGGATTTCAGAACGACACACACACACCCATAATATATGTACATATATATATATATATATATATATATATAGTACATATATAGTACAAAAAAAACACAGAAAGCATTAAAGCTCACACACACAGAGAGAGAGAGTGCAGGAAAAGGCGAATATAGCCACGAATTGCCTTCATTAACCCAAATATCATCGAGCCGAAACTCAGCCGAAACTCAAAAAGAAACCGACTCAAGGTCTTCGATTGGGAGCAGAGAATTCGAATCAGTTTCTATA
>JAEIIG010000975.1:0-15208 GCA_018904695.1 Drosophila parvula
GATCTAAAGAATTTCGCACATGGTTGACTTGAGACAGCGAAATGTCAAACAGGCCAATAATAAAGTCATATTGTGCGCCAAGTTCCGCCATTGGCTCTGGCCCTTGCACAAGAAGTGAAATCAAACCACGAAATATACATTTTCGCAACTGAGTTTTCAAAAAGCCAGGAGTATAGGGATCGAGATCGTCAACATGACAAAATTCCCCCACAGAGAACCTCAAATTAGGTAGCGGCAAAAACGCGCACTTTAGCAAACAACACAACGCGCAGATACATTCTGCATCACACAAAAATACTCAAGAGCCCATGGATGTTGACCCATTCCTTTCTAGGATAATGCAAGCAACCCAAGCGCAGGCTTAACAAAATGGGAAGCCAGCCACTTCCGGTTATTCAGGACCCATAAAAGTCAAAGGGTTAATCATGTCACTCAGGGCGGGAAACAGACCGAAGAAGCTTAGACAGCCGCAGCCTCCACTCCAGCAGCACAAGTCGACGATGCCGCCGTCTTAGAAAATGACTCAAACGTATTTAATATGTTAGTATCGGGCGATAACATGAGATTTCTCATCGACACGGGACCGTCAACAAATTTCATCCGACCTCAAAAAGCATTGAAAGGCGTTCGCCCGGTGCAATCCCCATTTACAATTCACTCTATTTGTGGCCTAACGTCAGTCACGAAGAAATTCTTTGTATCATTATTCAACTTAAAGGCTAAGTTCTTCGTACTACCAGACCTACCTACCTTTAATGGAATAATCGGCCTTGGCCTGGCAAAACAGTCAGGGGCATCACTCTGCCTAGTCTCTGGCTACCTAAAATGGGGCACCGAAGTAGAGCAGATCAACAGATCAACTTCACCAGCGTGAATTGCTTAGATGCACCGGCATTGGCAAAAAACAGACCCTAACGAGGCTTTACCTTACAACACCTCGGTGTTAGCTACCATCAGAACGGTTAGCGGAGGATTTTGTCAACTACGAAATTTAAGATCTGATTAGAAACCAGCAACCCCCTACAACAACCCAATATGAGAAGTAGACAAAAAGACAATGAAGTAGACAATGAAAGAACTGTGTGCAATAAGTACCACATGGCGAATATCTCAATGATATTGGGGAATCTGAGTCTAGCTACCACCAAATCATTCTCGCAGAACGCGACAGAGAAAAACTCGATTTCAGTAAATGGGCGAAAATATGAATTTAAAAGACTTTCGTTTGGCCTCAAAAATGGAGCCAGAATATTTCACGTAATCCTATTCTCGGAGGACGAAAACTCTCACATCAAGCGCGTAGATTGGGTTCTAAAAAGCCAGCACGATGCAAACATGAGTGTGATGATAGAAAATTAATCACGTCTTTTTTTTTTTGAAAAGTGTGAGCTTTCTTGGTTCTATAGTCACTTGTAAAGGTGCTAAGACAGACACAGAGAAAGTAAAGGCCAAAAAAGAATATTCGGAACCTAAAAATGTATTCGAGGTGCGGTCATTTTTAGACTTGGATAGGTATTACTGATGTTTCATTAAGGAATTTGCCTGTCTCATACATTTTAAAACGGGACAACGGAAAAGTTAGTCGACACATGTCACGCCACACTCCGATACAGTTTTCTGAAGCGCAACAACGAGCATTTCAGAAGCTACTAAATATCTTGGCATTGGCGCAGTCCTGTCCCAAAAGGGACGTCCAATTACGATGATCTCAAGGACATTGGAAGACAGAGAGGTTAGGTATGCTGCCCACGAAAGGGAGCTGTTAGCCATATTTTGGGCACTAGCTAAGACATTATTTGTATGCGGTCAAAGGTGTAAATATCTTCACCGACCACCAACCCCTAACCAGTATCGGAATCCAATCCGAATGCAAAGATTAAACGATGGAAAACGCGCAGCGACGAGTCCGGGACGCGAATTTTCCACAAGCCCGGCAAAGAAAGTCTTGTTGCTGATGCGCTCTGACGGCAACAACTTAATGCCATGTGGGAACGAGAATCTGAATCGTGCGCGGCCTCTACAGAGCATGCTTGAAAGAACAGAAAAGCTCTTGAATTGCTTCCAATAAATCTGTAGATAGCACGCCTTTCGTTAAAAGCTTTGTCCTTTTTGGAAACAAGAGACGGCTCGCAGAAATAAACGTTCCTAAGAGCGTAAGCGCCATCCATTGCCATTTACACACGCTGACAGGACGAACTGTTTCTAAAATTTCCAGCCACCAAATTTTGGCAGTGTAAAAACCGCGTAACTACATTTTTGCAATCGCTGAAATCAGTCCAAAAATCGGCCGAAGGAAATGTAAAGGTACTCTCTAAATACTACCTTCCGAAAATGGTCCAGTTAGCTACCGAAAGCGTAGTGAATTGCAAAACATGCACGATAGCCAAATATGACTCAAAAGAAATGTGAACTCGGCTAGACACCATGTAGGAGAAATCCCCATTCATGTGGGAGAAATTGAAATTCACAAATTGAAATTGAACTCGTGTTATGAATTTTGTTAAAATATTACAATCTGCCAATTCCTTATACATCATAGTTAAATTTCCGAAGTTAAAATTTACTTGTGAAAAGGTCACAATATTTCCAATAGCATACATTTTATATTTGTTTGGTAATACGAATCAATAATAACAGTTAAATGTTTTGCATAAATGTATTTATCCGAATGAATAACAATGCATCTTCTGAGATGGAAACAGGGCATATATATTAAAGTCGGTGTCACTAAAACACCAACTACTTTTAAATTGTTCAGTTTTCCTGTTCAATATTTCCTGTGTGGAGAAGTCAACACTAAAACTGTACCGTAACGCCAGGAGCTACGCACTGTCAAATATCATCAGACAGCTCATGCGCTAAATAACTCCATGCAGGCGTATTGGCACACTTATAAACCCAGACAACAGACTTACCTCCCGTCACTCGAGTCGATGAAGAAATAATTATTGTCAATGACCAAGCGACCAAGGTCAGAGTAGAAAATGGTCCTGAAGGGCTCATTCGAGAGTTCGGCAAAAATATCAAAACGAATATTTCTTCAAGGCAAGAATATCTACGGCCCAGCTGAATGAAGTCATCCCCGAGGGCGTCCAAAAGAGTGGAAGTAGTCAACATAAGCTAATATAAGCCAATGGACTAGCAGCTGATTTTTGTTCGATACTTGACTCCGGCCGGAATTGCTGATTTAGCATTTGGGCCGGATACGTATCGTGCACAGACGGGAAACACTGCATGGTCGCTGTGAGTCTTTTCTTATCTTTAGTCCACAAGCTCGCCAAAAGATAACGCCGGTAATCGGCGTTTAACGTTTTATTATTTCTTGCCGTCTGAGTCTCTAGGCCAACAGCGGAATGGAGGATAGTCCTCCCAACGTAATCTTCCTATCTCAACGAAAAAAGTTACCCGGTTAACTGACCATTGTCTGACAAATCACGTTAACAATTACAGAACAAATTACCGTGCTAGAGGCAATGGACAATGAAGTTATAATAATTACTTACTATGGTGATAGAGGGATGGGAAGCTATAGAGGAATCGTGGACAATGCTATTATAGAAATCCTCATAATCAGACAGACGTAATAAACAGAATTAATTGACAGTAAAATCGTTCAACATTGTTTGTTTGCGATTAGTAATCGACTATCGTCTGATTAATAAAAACTGTTGTCGGATAAATTTCCATTGCCCATAAAAGAAGATATTATAGATCAATTAGGAAAAACGAAATATTTTGTATGCCAAGACTTAATATCTGGTTATCATCACTTGAAAAAAGGTTAAGGATTAGAACCTTATGGATGATTAGTCATTGGTTGTTCCGAAAACATATGCTTGAACCATATGTTTTTGCGAAATGTAGGGAATAATGCAATCTGAAATGTCATCCTGAAAAATGTTAATTTTTCATGCATGAAGTCACATTTTTTGGACACAAATGCACAGATTAGGGAATGTTGCCAGACGAAAAAAATACAACGTCATCAAAAATTATCCGGCCACACATGATGCGGACAACGCTAGACGATTTTGCAATTACTATTGACGTTATATCCAACACTTTTACGCATACATTCAAAAAACTCAGATTTGCAATAATAAACCTAAATTTCTTACAATACCCAGTTTTTTTTTTAAGTTTCAACTTAAAAAAAAGAATGCACTCCAATTTCCAGTTCCAATATGAAATTATATAAAAAAGTGTTCCAAATTCCAGAAATCAAAAACGACTAAATATACAAAGACCATTTACAAAAACGGGCAGATCTCTAAGAGCTTTCGACAGACGGAAACTTCAGCAAAAGCTTTACTTGAAGATTGCCTTCTAAAGTACGGTCCAATGAAGACGTATAGGAGGATAAGGGGGCAGAATACAAAAATTTTACAATTTCAGAGTTATGTAAAAATCGAAATAACTAACTTCTACCGCACACCATCAGTAGACAGTAGGAACCGTGGAGCTAAGGCGCAGAACATTTAACGAGTTCATCAGGTTATACATCTCTGTTAATTAAACAGACTGGGATGTATGGCTGCAATATTTCGTATATTATTTTAATACAACATATGCCATTAAAGGCACATGACTATTGTCCATATGAATTAGTTTTTGATAAAACAAAATAATTCGCCAAAACATTTTAATAGCATATGTAGGTAATAGGTTCTATATTACCTACATATGCTATTAAAATGTTTTGGCTACCGTGGCTATACACGGTGGCCAACACGCACAAAAGTGCAACCGTTGACCGCGCATTCCAAGGGTCCCGGTCAGAACCCTTCTGCAACGAGTGATCGTCGCCGGCCGGCTCACGGCACTGCGGCCAAACGAAGACTTCAAGCTACAGCCTCGTTAAAATAAAAAGTTAGACTTAGTCCGTACTCCATAGCTGTTCCAATATAATTTGTAAACTATATATAATATATTATATATTATATTTATTAATTACTGCAACAGTCACAAAACAAAAATCATTACTTTTAAAATAAAATAAAATAGATCCCTCTTTAGCATTTTGTATATTATACGTATAAAACATTTGATTTATTTTAACATTAACAACTAACAATGTTCACAGTTTTCCATTCGTATTTTATTATTAATTATTTATTTTCTATGTATGTAAGGAAAGGTTTCGCTGAGTATTATTTTAATAGTTTTGGAAATTTAAAGCAAATATTTGAAGTTATGAGATATTTGTGAAAAAGTTCGGTAACTATGATTAACGTTTCAAAAAAATTTACTTTTATCAATGCGCATTTTTGTCTTTTTTTTTTTGTAAATCTACAACGTGTTTTTTGTATCCCTTAGTTAACAATAAGGGACGATCTAAAAATTACACGAAAAAAAACCTAAAGTAATAATTTAAATTTAAAAGATTGGTGTTGTTGGTTTGAACAACCAAATGAAACACAACAAAAAAAAAAACACCAAAGCAAAAAATATATTTATGTCCGCAGTGGAATTCGAGCCCATGTACCATAGATTGGTAGTCAGGTGTCTAAAAAAAAAATAAAAAATTAAAAAAAAAGTTGAATTCATCATAATAAAAAAAATACAAAAAAGTTTCTGCTTTTTCCTTCTTTCCATTACCAAAGAATTTGTATTACATTTTGTCATGATATTTGTAACGCAGTGAAGGAGGCAACTCTGACTTCATAAAGTATAAAGTATATGTTCTTGATCAGCATCTCCAGCTAAATCTATCGAGGCATACCTGTCTGCCTTTCAGTTTCTAAGGCCGAAATCGGACCACTATATCCACATATAGAACGATTGTGCCAAAATGAAAATTTTCCCTTTTTTCGAAGATGAAACATGAATCTTATTATATTCTTCTTTTCATGCAAATCGATGATCCTACATAGCAGGTTTAGGAACTATCGTACTAAATTGGCATATTACATATGTATAAATCTGTATAAAAACTTTGGCTCCGCAACAAGTTGAACTGCTTCCTTCTTTCATATTCATATATATATATTCTCTGCCTCTGCTGGATGGAGATAGAAAAACTTGGGGATAGTAATAACTTATATATTGATCATCAGATTTGGTTAAATCTAAAATTCAAGACTAAAGCTTAAGTTTACGTATTTGGTAAAGATTTGGCCAAGTTTTAAAACAAACTTGAGCAACAATTTTGTGACAAAATTTGGGAGCTTTAGCTTTCTTTGAGATCTCTTTTATGCGGGTTGACGGGCATTCCGGCATGGCTAATTCTACTCGGGTGGTGATGCTGATCAAAATTATATACATTTTACGGTGTCGGAGGTGCTTCCTTCTGCCTATTACAAACTTTCTCGGTTGGGACTAAGTTACATTAGCCTTGTACCCTATGGGTATAAACACAAACTTACATAAGTCTACGGAATGTATACAAAATGTTTTTAAGTTTAGTTGACTTCTGGTTTTTATAGAAATAGATTGATTATTATATATAAAAACTTTTAAAACTCATTAAAACTATAATAAAGTTAACTTTGTTATTTACCTTAATAATGTGTTCAGCGTTGCTTCGACATTTGGCCTAACTACAGCCTTCAAGGTCGAAATAATCGTGGCGGTCATTATAAGTCTAATCACATACATTTTCACAAACAGGAAACTAACTCTGCTCCCAGCCTACACTGTCGACTTAAACAATATAAAGCAATTTTGTTGTATTAGATAACTAAATCATTTGTGTTTTGTATTCTTAAGTTCGCCATATACACATGAATGAAGTGCACACCCATATAAAATCTTTTGTAATATTTGTAATATTTATTGGTATTCACAGTTCAACAATTCAGCTTATACACAAACGATTTAAGTGCTTTTAGATTCATACATATGTACATATGCACACCTTTGCCCTATTTTATTTTCTTTACTTTTTTTATCTACACAATTTTCAACACATTTGGTTCCTATTTACCAATCATTTAAGCAACGCAAATAACTGAGAGGTTTATCAAGCACACTTGATGACAAATACCGAAACCTTGCACGGGAGCAGTTGAATGAATACTAATTTTCAACTAAATACGACGCACAACTTTTGTCACATGCACGAATGTATGTATGTTATGTATATATGTATAAAGCGTCACATTTAAACGTATAATCAAGCGTTGATCTGACAAAATTCTTTTCTTTTTTTCTTTTCCGCCGAATGCCGAATGCACCAGCATTCTCCTGCAAAGTTATTTTTTTATCGCTTTTTTTTTTTAAACGCATCCGATTTACCTACAACTTCTACAATACATTTATTAAACATTCTTTAACTCGGTCGACTATATCATTTAGCATGTATAGAAACGATCTTCCGATCGTTATTATTAGAAAACAAGGGAACTAGAAGTTTGTAAACCCTCGCAGTTTGCAATTGGATTGATTTAATTTTAATTGGAAATCGATAAAATAATCCTTGCTGGTTGTGTATAAAATATTTGTAAATAAAAACACCGAACTTAATGATCTTTCTAGCTTCTCAAACAAATTGACAGAATTTTATATTGCAGCTCTTTTATTTTGATAAAATAAAGTTTTCGATTGCTCCTATGACAGCTTTATTATATGTATATTTATCCGATCTAGAGATATTTTTTTTTTTAGAACCAAAAAAGCAACCAAAAAATATCTGTACGTTTTGATGTAATTTTTAGAATTTTATCCTTAGAAAGATAGGTATAGTGCAAGCTCCTAACACTCCGTCTGGTTAAAAAAATCAGTTTAACAATATTGAAAAGTAACGGTGTCACGAAGTCTTCGGTGTCTTCAAAACTGCCAAAAAAAAGTACCCTAACTGCTGACACAATTCCTGCCAAATGAGTACCAGAACCAATAACAAAAATGTAAGCTCTTATTAAAGTTAATACATAATAATAATACAATAAACTACAATCTTTGAAAAATATTTTAAAATACCCAAATGGAGTTGTTTGAAAAAAAAAACATAATTTTTTGGGGTAATTAGTTTATTGTTCTTCTTATGCCAAAATTACAATTTTCATCCAATCGAAACGATTGTAGGTTATTATATTGTATATTTGTGTAAATATCTAAAAATACTCAGCTTAAATATTAAGGTGATCGGTTAAATTGTCGTTGAACTGTGATGTCAGCAGTTTTGAAAAATGTCGTTTCGAGAAAAACATGTTTAAAGTTTCAAGTTGTGGGGTCATCTCTGCAAAGCTGGCGCTCCTTAGAACGCTGCCATTCATTAACATGATATGACCTTGCCGCTTTAACAGGATATTTTTAAGAGTATGGTTTCTAAGATGAGAAAAGCAGAGCTCTTTTGAGACTTTTCAACTTTTTACGGCTTCTAAAAGCATACTTGACACAAGCGTAAGGTCCTCTAAGACGGTGGAGCAAAATTATGCTAAGATGCCTTTTGGCTAATATAAAAGTACAATTTGTACCTTCTCTTGGGTCAATAATAAGCTTGTGTTCCTTTATTCCCAGCCTAGCAGACTTGCCACCAACCACCCAAGGACTACGACGGCTTGCAGCAGGTGAGCAGTTCCTTACAGTATTGGAGGTTGATCTGCTGGAACCTCTTTCGTCGAAGTTTGCGTATAAGCGAGATGTTTATGAAGTAGCCATCTTATGGAGGCCTCCTATTCCGCTATACCTTTCTCGGCTGGACTTTCATTGTGATGGCCATCAAATTGAATGACAGCTTGCCCTTAGCAGCTTATTCCGGAAGAGTGAGAGCAATTTTTTAGATTCGGATGAACAAAAAAAACCCGACAGTTTGCGAAATAAAAATGAAGAATAAAGGATTCATTTCATGCAGATGGGAAACTACATTGATATAGGACATATTATATAGAAGAGTTATTGGGCACGCGAAAAATGTCTTAACCAATTTATAAGAACACAATTTAAAGCCATATGAAGAACATCAATTTCGAACCATTCGTCTCTTCTCTTTCAAAATGAACGGTCATGTTTTTTTTTTGCGCTCTCGATTTTCTAATTGAACTTTGCTTTGCTTTTTCCTTTTTTGAAAATAGAGTCCAGATGGGGTAAAAGATATAAATAGATATTAAATATTGCAGTTTGTATTTGACGGATAAATGTGGTTGAAAAAAAAGATAGAAATACCATCGTCATCAAAATTATTGTGCACAAATAGATACGAATGGAAGTACTGGAATCACGGTTAGTATACAACAAAATAATAAACACCTGAATATTACATTAAAAATGTCTTTTACAGCCGGTCAGGCATTCAGTGTAGAATTTACAGTTACGTACAATAAAATTTGATTTAACTACGGAATATTTTATAAAAAAAAGACAAAACTAATAATGCTGTGTCAACATAATTTTGTTCAAAAAGAAGAGTCCGATCTCTAAGTCTACAAATTTTTTAATCGGATGACAAAAAAAAATATGTTTAAGTTGCCTTATCATTGTCTGCTGTCATATTTTTACATGAAAACGGAATGAATTGTAATAGGTTTACGCTTAGTATTGACAAAATTATAAAACTGTTTTGGGTCCTGCAAGAACTGAAATTCAGATATAAATAGTCCAGCCATACGAAGTTCGTTCTGCGAAAGTAGTGGAATTTTTGGACGATGAGACTTTTTCTCAAAAGTACATGTAATAAAAAATAAAACTATGTTACTATGAAATGATAGCTTTATACAAATGAACACGTTGCATTCCTTGTAAGTTATTAATTCAGAAGAGATGTAAGAGTCAACTACGCCGCCCCCACGCCTGGAATACAGAAGAGGTCCTGTATGCTGTGTACATAGCTGAAAAAAGTTCGCAGCCTTGTTTTAAGTAATATAAGTTATAAAATCGTCAGATGTTTGATTGGGGAAATCCCCAAATCTGATATGTGTTTTTTGTTATTCAATTTTTGTTGTGTGGATTATTTGTATTAGAGGTCTAAATGTAAAATGTATTGGAATAGAATGAGTGAGTGCGTCGGACTGAATGGGTTCAGTTTGTGCGAATGATATGGTATTGAGATTGTCATTCTGTTGTTTTAATTGAGTAGTGCGCATTGCACGGTTGTACGGTTTCGCATTGCCGAATTTACCCGAATGATCGAAATGGTTTTTGACAGGTTTGGTTTAGCAGGTCTGGACAGTCATAAGAACAATGAGCTGAGAACAAGCCATAGAAAAAGACTGTCATTTCATTCGCACTTAATAGAAAGCCTTGCTTAATGAACCCTTCTCCGTCGTAGTCTTGGTTACATTTGCTGTTGCGATGAAACAGCTTTGTATGATTCGAATGTATCCGAATACCACCGACCAGTCTCACTAATTCAAATCGAGTTCGCTCGTCCAAATGTTGTGAGTTTGAGACCTACACATATGCACACATTGACTCAAATATATACTCAAATATCAACATTGGCATTCTATTACACTCAACTCATTTTGACAATTGTATTATTGTTATTGTTATTTTTTTAACGACATACAGTCCTTTAATTTGTGTTACCAAGTACGTCCGGCAGTGCGGGCTCGAAACCCTGGGTAGTTATTTGTACTTAATGCTGTGCTGTGTCGGATATTACTGGAAAAACAGCCTCTCTCGCGGCTTATTCGGATACCAAATCTTTCAATGCCAATGTCAATGTCAATTTGGTGACGGGGGCGGTCATGTGGGAGTCAGCTGTTGAGAGGTGGAAAAACATCGAGGTTCGCGGACATCGATATTTCGATGTTTTTGCAAAATCAGCAGTTTTTATTTTATTTATACTTTATTTTAACTTTATTTGAATAAACAAAAATATTTTTTATTATTATTGCTGATGTTTGAAATAAAAACCAATATTCTGTTTTATACATTGGTGATTAAAATGAATATAAAAAGTCGGTAAATTAAATAATTGTCTTTATTATTTATGTAAAATATAGAATATATTTTTTAATTAAAAATATTTAACAAAACATATTAATCACATTGGTAATGATGTTTAGTGGCCCAATGATTTATCTGACGGAATAAAAGTCAAAATAAAATAGTTCAATCGTTAGATCAATTCTGTTTTATGTTTAATTGGTAACACTTTTGAAAGCTAATGCATAAAGGCAATTGTGATCAGTTGTGAACTTTTAATGTAATCATATGCTTAAAAATGGGTTGTTAACAATATGCGTTTGAATTAATGATTTTTGAACGTTTTACTTTCATCGTTTGACTGCAACTAATGTGATTCAATAGTATTCAAGATAATCTTAGTAGTTGTCCCTGTGATGTCAAAAACTAACGCCAACTACGGCGAATTCTTAAGTCTATTTCACCTCATCAGTGGAATGTCAGTCGTAGGAGACGTATTTTTGGCATGTGGCTCTGCGAAAGTGTAGCAAAAATACATTTTGGTTCTCAGCGAAACAGTTGTTGGTAGCAGCTTGTACAAGTCTAAAATGCACACTGCTTCAAAAATAGTGTTTTCATTGAATAATGTTGAGAATTCTGGACAAAACATAAAACTGTCATTGGATACTCCGATAAACTTCTTTTCACCACTGAAGAAGCGCACAAAGCATACATACAAGCCAACTGGACATGCTGCAAAAATGTTATGCTATCCAAAAAATCTTAAGTTTACGGATTATGCAGTTGAAACCACATTGTAAAGCTTAGTTGACCATACAGTAAACCGTACTATAAAATCGTACCAGCAAGGCTTTGAAGAGCAGAAATTATTAAATAATAACAATACTGTTTTATAACTCCTATATATAAATGGGGATGCGATGGAAGCAGTGGTCACTATTTTTATCGTCAAAAGTTCAATGATTGTGAAATGGGTATTGTCGATCAGCATCTGTCTTCTTACTTTACAAGTGCAGCTCGGAGTTAAGATTTTGTGGAAGAACTACAGATCTTCATCAACTCGATATTGTCGATATTGCCATTAAACTAGTTTGCCAAAAGAAATCGACGGGATTAATCCTTTCTGAGACTGAAAATATAAATAGTCAAATATTAGAAATTAAACCAACAATTACTATTAAATATACTATTTTCCATGTAACATTTAAAGTCCTTGCAAAAAAAATGGCAAGTTTGCAGTAATGATAAACCGGTGGTACATGCACGAAAATCTGAAATTCAACTTAAAAAGGAAATGGGCTTGTTGCTAGATATACCTATTGCTAGCAGTGGAAAGACAATCAATGTAATACTGCGAGACGTTTTTTCAGACAACCAGAATTGCGGAGTCAGCAAAGAGCTTATATAAAAGTTCAGTGTAATTCTTCGTCTACTGGACAGTGGACATGAGATCGATACGAAGACATTTCATATGCTCATATGCTCAGGAAACGGCTGAACTATTTTTTTTAATTATACCCATGGTATTACATGACAGCGTCTATTCACAAAATTTTAATCCATTGTGCAGACATCATAAACCATGTAGCTCTGCCTATTGGATTAATCTCTGAAGCCAAAAATAAAGATTTCCGAGGAAGAAGGCAGAAACACTATCGTACGGACAAAAGAGTAAATACGATGCAAGATGTTATAATTTATAACATTTATATCATCATTATGTAAGTCATCAGGGTTATCCAAAAAGCCAGTCCATTTAGATAAAAATGGTATGTTGCTTGCTTTTAATAACAATGCCTTGGTTGACTCCGACACATCGGATTCCGAATATACTTAAAGCCACCAGTCAACATATAATGAAAAGTATAAGATATGTCAGAATATGTCAAGATCACATAAAGAACATCAAGTTGAAATTTTCATTCATTTTATTCATTAAAATATCAAGGCATTTACCTGATTTATTAATAAAATTTCGCTGGCAGAGGCACATCACCCATTGTGCATTGGTAGTAATTTAAAACAAATAAATTCTATGATACATTTTGATGAAACAAATACATTAATATATTAATTACAATACGCAAGCGGGTTACATTTTTCTAGAGATACAAAAACGTTGATGCTTCCCTGTCAAACATCGATCTTAGTAGTATGTTAAGTAAATGCGATTAATTATAATAACCTGCCATTTTTTAATAGGATATGGTAATAGAAATGCTGTCAAAATCTTAAGAGGCTATGGTAAAAAAAAATGCAATGAATTAAGGTTAGACGTCAGCCTGTCAATAGGTAATATAAAGGCAATGTGTTTAAACACTACACCGAGGATACGGATACGAGTGCGAATACGAGGGAGCGGTCTCGCCCGATTATGTTCAATTAAAGGGACGGGGGCAATTGAAAGGTTGGAAGCGTCAACCCAGATGTATGTTTCGAAAAAGGAAGCTTACCCGCGATCCCTCAAGAAAAACGCATCGGAATGTCTGAGACACCTGTGTGTGTGAACATCAAATGATGCCTACCCACGATCCATCACTTAAAAAAGACGACATAGGAATGGGATGAGAGTGGAGAGTGGGAAAAAAACAGGGGTCATCGAAAGATGCCTACGCGTGATGCCTTAATTAAAAAAATAGATGAATGTGAAAAAAACAAGGAAAAACAAATGATTTCCCTCAATTTAAAAAAGGGACGATGGGATAAGTGAAAAGGGTGAACAAACCCAACAAAGTTACATGCAGGTACACTTAGTGGCACGCTTCAAACACAAAAACAAACTCAAAAACAAACAAAAAAGTAATACCTAATCAAAAACAACACTTCATCATCACCAAAATGAACAACGCACACTACACTATCAATATGAATGCTGTTTTCTGCAACTCCTGCCGCCAATACCTCCCCTCAAACATGGATTGGCATCAAGTATTTCGCTATACGCCCCATTGATAGAAAAGTTAAACAGGTTATAGACGGATACAACGGACGTATCCTTCAGTTCATGTTTGTCAATAAGGAAGCAACTCTGAGGTTTCCTGATGAATTCCTGAATAAACCGGGCATAGCGCTGCTCCCTCATATGAAAAGAGTAATAAGCATTCATACGGCCTCAATTTTTGAGCTTTTTGCTAAGTATATGCTGGTAAACGAGCATGATATTAAATTTGATATTAAATCGTTCCAGAGTAAAATGTGTCTGGTTACGATTGCAACTAATTTAGAAGAACTATATGAGAACTATATTCAATTGTTATTAAAACCAGAATGGGAGAGTTCCAGGAAAAGGATAGTGGATGGACATTAACACGCATATTGAGGGTGGAGTTAAATATGCTACAATGTGTTATTTTAAGAGGATCATCTTTGGATGTGCCGCTGAAGCTCAAAAATAGATGAGCTCTAATAAATGTGAAGAACAACGATGACTTCTGCTTCAAGTGGGCAAATAATAGCTGACGTTATTTCCAGAGGCAAAGGAGAACGATGCTATGGATATCGAGTAAACATATCTTCAGCAATAATCAACACCAACAACATCACACTGGATTTCACAGGATTGCCGTTTTCAATGGAAATTAAAAAATTAACTGATTTTGTTAAACGAAACCAACACAAAAACCTAAATGTGTTCGGATACGATGAAGAAAAGGACAGGGTGTTTGGTCCACTTTTCAGCAATAAAACTGAAAAGGAGCGCCACCTTAATTTGCTGTACCTCGATGGACCAGACGGGCTTCATTCATGGACACTACATGTGGATACAAAATATTTCTGCGTAATTAAAAATATCCTAATTAAATAAATTGATATATATAATTTCTTTAATTACAGCCTGATCGATGCAGATGCTCGGATATGGTGACTGAGCGACCTAAAGAAGGAGAAACACAGCTACAATTCTCTAAATTTCATCGACAGCCATTCGTTGGGTATGCAGACTTTTGAATGCATATTGGAACCCACAACGATAGATGTAACTAAAAGATCACAATAAGTCAATATGCATGTCCCTATAGGATTTGTATATAACATAAAGTGTGCATTTGATTCGAGTCTAGATAAGTTTGTAACAAAAACAGGCAGAAATGTCGGGCGCACTTTTGTTGATAATTTAATTTAATTTTCAATTTCGAGGTGCAGCACATAATGAGTGCATTCTTAAATTTAAGACCGGAAATTTTATCCCAGTGTTCTTTCACAATTTTTCTAAATATGATTCCCATTTATTTGTGAAAGAACTCGGGGAGATTGAGGGTGAAATATAAGTAATTTCCTTGAATAAGGAATTATATATTTAAATTTCTAAATATATCCCTCTAGGAGACAATAAGCTAGAAAGAAGATTTCTAGATACTTTCCGATTCATGCCCTCTAGCCTATACTCACTTGCAGCTAATTT
>JAEIIG010000984.1:0-23340 GCA_018904695.1 Drosophila parvula
GAAGATAATAATTATAAATATAATAAATACATTAACTTTTAAATTTAATAATAAATAATATTATGTATAAAATATTATGTATCAAATATTTATTTAATAATAAATAATATTTAGTATCAAATATTATTTTATCAAATTAAATCTAGCATATAATGTTAAACTTTAATACTTATTTTTGCAGAGCACTAGCAGCGGTGTTTTTACAAGATATTCAAAACTTTAAGGTTTAATTTAAGCGTAAATAGTTTCTGTGGAATTGTTAATAGAAAATTGATTTTTAAATTTAAATAAAAAGTCAATTCAAAACATTTGTATATTATAATATTATATTAATTAAAACTACTGTTTGATAGTTTGTTTTATTTAATGAAAGCTTAAATTATGGAAATAAGCAGAACATTTTTAAAAAGTTTACCACTTACGCTGCTTTTATTTTCAAAATTTCCTTAGTTTAAAGGATGCTTTTAGTTTATTTTTTACCTTGCTGGATGGGTTTTTATACATACTTGCAGAGGGTTAAGTTCCCTTTCCTCGGCGATCAGGTCGACGCCGACTGAGCTGCCAGCGTTGACGCGAACAGCGACTGCGACGGTGACTGCGGCTTCTCAGCTTTTGGCGCAATCGAAAGTTACGTTTCAGCTTTACGTAGAGCGCATTAGTCGATCGCTGAAAGTCGGCGGCGTTAGTTCACAGTTAAACCAAAAGAAGAAAAAAAAAAATAAATTTACAAAAAAATCAAGTAACTCTCGAAGAACCAACTATCCGCTGGAAGCAACTCCCGGAGATATCGTAAGTGAATATTACCTAATATTCGATGCCCGAAGTGCTCTCAAGTTCCGAACGTTTCCGTCCGAACAAACTAAAAATTATCATTGATAATCAATTGATTAGTACGAATTTAATGACAGTGCCAACCAAACGAACCGAAATTTGTTCCGCCGCCCCAGTCGAATTTATTTAAATGGGAAAAGTATGATATAAAAAAAAATAATGCCATGCCTGCCACCGAAAATCGCTAGCCTGAGCTATTTATAAGCCGTAATTTGTACAATTAAATTGCAAATTGTTGCCACCGCAAATGATTAAATTAATTAAATTATTAATGGCGCAGGCGGGTCAGAACAGAAGATGCGACTCTCCATATATTAGCTATATATTATATGTACTGTATACATACATGCATATTATAATATAGAAATATGTTCTATGTAGATATTATAATGTGACTGAAAATCGTGCTCGCATTTCTCCAGCGATTTGGCATGCGATCCGCTCTCTACATCCCCTTCCATTCCTTCCTGATCCCACACGGAAATGCTATCTAAATACTATATATATATGTATAATTATATCGAAAAGAAAAATATGGTTAAAACTTTCTTATAATAATAACGCCGCTTGAAAAAAACATCGAAAAACAGGGAATTATGGTTTGCATTAAGTATAAATAAATATGGAAAAGAAATAGCAGAACGAATTTATTAAATAAATAATACAAGTCTGATTATAAATATAACTTTATACATAAATACAAAAGAAAACAAGATTTTAGATCATTTTTTAAGTAAATAACTAAGTAAACATATTAAAACTAGCTTTCAGTAAAATACAATTGATAATATATTTATTTTTTGGTTATTTAAAGTTTTAATCAACTGTTGTAACTCAGCATTATCAGAATAATAAAATAGTTTCTTACTCATCCTATATTTGTCGCTTTTTCCGCGTATTTTTTGTGTATTTTGTATATGTACATACTATATATCCCAGCTCTCTTTGCTTTGCCTTTAGTTTTCGATAGTTATTCCGATTTGCATGCAGCACGGCGTCTGAGGACCGGGGGGGCCCAATAAAAAAAAAAAAAGAAGGCAAACACGCTGTGCTAATCAGGGGGGCCTTTAAATTCCAATCATGAGCCAATCAATCTCCCTTTCTGGGCCTCCAGATCGCTTGCTTAGAAAAGAAATCCCCAAATAATAAGTGACAACCGGTGATATTCCCCATTTTTAAACAGACTCTAAGGGATTTTATGGCCTATCTCTCTCGGCTCGAGACCCTAGAAACACATTCGATGAGAGCGCGACCGATCTTCGACTAATTGGCAAACGTGACAGATAAAATGCCTGCCCAATTTGTAAAGATAAGGCGAACTTCTTAGACTTTACTTGAACTTGGAACACGTTAAGCAGTCTGTCACATAAACAAAGACCGGCTATAAAGTCTGTTAAATGCCATAAAAAATTTCAATTTATTTATAATTCATAGCAGAATGCCATTGTATAGTTTAAAACGTAGTCTAACTAGCATTTTTGTGTTATACAAACTAATTTACTCGTAGAATTCGTAGAACTGCTGGCAAAAAGTATTTAAAAAAATTAAATAACAAACTGTCAGACCCAATATGGAAAGTTAAATAAAAAAATAAGTGGGTCTGTTTTGAGAAAGCATTACAAAACCATACAGAGAACACTAGGGTTTTTAAAACTCCCAAAAAGGTGTCCAAAACTATCCTTCTTAATTTTATATAGTAAAAAAAAAACAACTAAGACGGAATTGGTATCCTAAAAAGCCTACCCAAACCCCTTGGCCGAATTCTCACGAATGTTGATAGCGTGCATGTGTTGGCAGAGGGCCAGCAGAGAAATTCGATGTTTTATACACATTTGAAGGATTTTAAAAACCCTATCGATTTCTAGAGCACCCAAATTGGTTTTAATATTATGTATATATTTGGATTCATTAAGTTTTAATAAAAATCTTTACAGTATTTTTGAACTTCTCAGAATGTAGGGGACATTAGTTATGCACAATTATATTTATATAATATATATTAAGGAAGTTAAAACTGTCCCAGCGGCTAGTTAGTGAGCTGTCAGTCAGCGGATGATCACTGCCTTAAAAGCATGGCCTGTAAACAATAAAATCAAATTAATTATGGCCAAATAAATCACTGACATCTCCAAGCGCTGGCAGAATTATTGCCCTCTGCTGATAAGCGACGTCGGCTTTAGGCTCCTCCGTCCAATTAATTAGCACGCGAACAGCGACGCTGGCTGTAGCAGAGGCGTTAGCAGCGCCCGAGGAGATTGGCCAACAACAATACTTAATAACAATAACAATACACCGTTGGAGTAAAGTCGATCGAGCGTGATGGTGCTGGGGCGACGACAGACTCATTATGCTTTTCTGCTTTTCCGCTGCTCGGGGCCTGGGGTTTGCGTCTGCGGTTGCTGCAACTGGGCCAGCGCGCACGCTCGAAATTCGGCAGTTCGAACTTACGAAATTCGAGCATGCAAAGACTTTAACTGTGTACTCTGCGAAAAAAAAAAACTCTCGAAAGTTGTAGCCTTGAAAATATACATAAGATGATATATTTTTGTTTTAAAGGAATAACTTAGGCTAACTTAGGCTTAATTATGTTCACATTATGGAGACAGCACTTTATTATGTTCGCTTTATTTGCTTATTTGATCGCTGCAGTTAGCTAACTGCATTTACACAGATGTTTCACGGCCTCCTCTCGTTTTTCTTTTCGTTTTTCCACACGGCAAGAAATAATTGGGCCCTAATGAATTAAGATTGATATAAAAAAATAAATTAATTATGAAAGCTTATTGTAAATAACGAGTGTTGTTTAAGTTTTTCCTTTAAATCAATCTCCATTTGGTTTGTTTACTTTCAGAATATGGACCTCAAAATGGAGCTGGGCGGCTATGTGCAGTCCTCGCCGAACACCAAGCGATTCGTTGTGGAAGACTCGAGTGAGTTATTGAGAGTGAAATATCGATAAGGTGAGAGGGTGCTAACCTCTCTTCCGGCTTAGAAAGTCCGGAAGTGCGTCGGCGGCGGTGGCGGCGTCGTTTCACGCATTTCGCATACGGAATTCGAGTTCGAATCCGAATCCGAAACCGATCTCAGGCGACCAGGTCAGATCAGCGTCAAGTTGAAGTTCAACGGCAGTCCGCCGGTCGTCGCTGCCTGTCGGCCCTGAAACACACAGAACTGTGTTTATCAGCCTACACTGAGCGAAAAGACTGGCACCAAGCCTTAAGAGGTGCTTCGAATCAATGGTTTCTACAGGGTTAAGGCGCATTTTAATTCCCTAGCTTGCAATTTAGATTACTTCCGGCGGAATTGGTGTCGTAAATAAATAAAATAAATAAAAAACTCTAAGCATAATCCATTAATAAAGAAATAAATACATAAATTTCATTGATTTTTATCAATTCAAAATAATAAATTAATTGTTAATCATTCAAATTTAAGGTATAACTTTAAAAATCAAATTATTTGAAAATTTCTTATTAGTTTTCAGATTTGAAAATGTTTAGTAAATATTGCTGAAATATTTTAAATTAGTTGAAACTTTTGGCAAACATTATATAATATTATTAACTGACAACTGCAGATGATATTTGTCACATTTTCAAATAGAAATAACAAAAAATAACCCAAAAAATAACTTAATATCAAGAAAAACTTGCACTTTTTTAACTGTTAGCTTACGTGAATATTCGAATATTCTGGTTATTTAACCAGAGTGTCAACTGTAAAGCCTCAAAAGTGATTTTAAAATACAAATTAGTCAACTTTCTAATATATTAAAGGCCGTTAAAAAGTGAACTCCCAACTACAAACGGCTTTACAGGCGACCTTGCGGCAATTTACACTTCACACCTGCCAAATTGGAGCAGCTAGTCGCTCTCCCAGTCAGTCAGTCAATCAACTCACTCACCTGTCGGCTTTCTCTCGCCCCCCCTTGCAGTTACCAAGGTCTCGTCGGATGGGGAGCCCCACGGAATGATGACCATGGTGGCCGGACTGTCCGGATTGCTGGCTGCCATCATAATACTGGCCGTGCTCGTGTCCATGGTGGCCTGTCGCAAGCAAAGGAGGTCCGACAAAAAAATATAAATTATGGCAATGTAATATTTATTAACTATTAATTAACACTTGCAGCCGGAAGAGTAACGTTTCAACCAATGTGGCCATGACCAGTGTCCAGCCGGATCAGCCGCAGTTGGCCGGCAACCTCAATGCCGCGTTTGCCGAGAGCACTCTGACCTTGGACAAGGACCAGGACAAGGATCAAGCTCAATGGCGGCCCACATCCGTGGTGGTGGAGCGATATTAGAGCTCCATCGGGCTCCATAGCCACCCCCCGAAGGAAACGTGATGTTTTTGTGAACATTTGAGACTGAGACTAAGCCTAAGGATTCCTATAACCTTCATTTATCTTTATATATTATATATACATATATACTACATATATATATGTACATATATTCTATTTTTTTTTTTTTTGCTTGTTGAAATGTATAAAATATGCATAAATACTTATATAAAATATGAAATATGGTTACAAATTCAAAAAAAAAAAGCTTCCACGAAAACAAATTTAATTAAGGTTGGAAATTTGTAAAATATATTTGATTTTAGAGTGTTTTTTAATCAATTTTGATGGTCTTTATGTTCAAAGCGATTGAACTACGTTTAAAATCCACACAAGATCATTAATGCGCCTTTCCTTTCAGACAATACATTAATCTTTATCGCAGACACTTTAACAAGGGGTTTCCCGGGATAGCTTAGGGGGATCCTACTAAGGAATAAGGAAGTCCTTGGCTTTACTTGAACTTCCAATCTTATCATAAAGACAATGGGCAGCTGTAAGAATGATTCTTTGTTCTTTTCTGACAACAGAGAAGAGTCTTTTATGGGATCCAAATGCAAACATAAAAACTAAATGCTAATGCTTCATAAATAAAGTCAGATTAAAATGATAAATGGAAAGACCTCCTTACAACAGCTCAATTCCGCTGAGAACTGAATGTTTTCCGACTTGAAATGCTTTAAGAGCTGCAAAAAATCAACTTCAACATCGGATACAATAAAAAAAGGAACACAAACGGATTTAAAACTAATGGCTTTATTAAAAAGGGTCTACATGGGTCTATTATTAAGGGCCTACAGAAGAAACCGTATTGAATCTGCTCATTTCTTGCGCTCGTAACGGAATCTATAGACGGGCGCACTGTCCTTGGTGCCACCTTTCACCTTCTTCGGCTTGAGGAGACGCGGCTGCTTGAGTGTGTTCTTCAGCTGTATCTTCTGCTGGACAATGCCCAGCTCACGTTCACGCATCTCCCTCTTCTTCAGCTCGTTGATGCGCTGCTGCCGTGTGGAGTTTGGGGCGATAGTTTTCTGGAAGAGCAAGAGGGAAGGTTAGGATTTGTGATTTGTATGTAAGCCGCACTTATGTATCTCTCACTTTTGACTGTTCGGCTTCTTCGAGACGATCGCCCAAGCTAACCGCTGCTACCTGTTGCCTATTGCCCAGCTCGTTAAAGGTGTACCGCTTGTTGGACGATCCAGCGGCATCGATGTCCATCAACTCGACCCGGAGCCGTTCGATCTTCCGCCGCTCCACGGTCCGCTTCATCACCACATACTTGAGGTCCTGCGTCTGCATCAGGGCCAGCTGCTCGGGCGTGTGCTCGTCCTCCTTCTCCTTCTCGCGATGCTCATCGTTGGCCAGCTTCGAGTTGATCATATGATGGTAGAACTCATCTGGATTCTTATTCTGCGCCCGCCTATATAGCACCTTCAGGGTCTTCTGCTTTTTCTGTGCATCGAGCGCTCGCTTCTTGTAATCCTTCTTCTTTTCGAGGAAGCCCAGGTGCTGGCGCGCCTCCGGCTGATGGCGTTCACGGTGCACCTTTTGGTTGCTCTTCGTGGCCTTCTTCCACGACGACATCTTGTGTTGGCTTTTGTTGTTTTATTTTCTTTGAATATATCTTTGAATTATTATTAATTAGTTATTAAAGGTTTGTTTACGACAAAAACGTGCGAGTTAGAGACAATGTGACCGCCAAATAAGCGATGGCCGGATATTTTCATTCATCGCAGCTGGTCACACTTAAATCGAGCATAATATTGGCGTTGCCAGACTTTGCAAGGAAAATCGTCTATGATCCTATGTTTTCCATAAATAATATCATTTATGTCTGGAAAAGTATGGATAATTTGCTTGTTGGTTTGGTTTTCATACCTATTCTAAAAATAAAAATATTCTTCCAATATTCCCAGATGCTTCTTGAAATAAATTTGAAATTGGTTACTAGTTACCTGGCTAAGGATCAGGGGGACGCAAACAAACTTATAAAATAAAATCTAGAAAAGGTAAATCAAATAATTCTTGAGATATTCCCAGATGCACCTTGATGTAAATATATAAACAAATGTACATTGTATATGTATATTTAAGTGATGAATTATTTTTCGCCAAAGGAAAAACTTCTTTATTTGTGTGATTTGTGAATTTCAATGCAAACTACTGCGACTTCTTGTCATCCTTGAAAGCCAACTGTTCGTCCTTGAAGTGCAGGAACACGAACGAGAAGACAAAGACGCCAATCATCATGGAGAAGGCGCTGGTGTAGTAGGGGAAGGCGCTCGGTATGAATCGCTCGTACTGCGTATGCTCCAATGGACGGACCGACACCTGTGTTGTGCTGTACAGATGCGTGTAGCCTACGCGATCGTAGTCCACCTTGAACTGGTAGACGCCATAGACATCTGGGATCTCGAATTTGGCTTGATAGGCACCGGACTTGATCTGCTTCAGATAGGTACGCACAAAGGGATCGATGCGAACGAACTCCAGCTGGATATCGCTGGCCTTGAAGGCGCGCCACTCTCCGCCCACCAACTCCTCAATGGCAATGGTATAGACCACAGGGTCGGTAATGGTGTATGCCTGCTCTGGCGGGACCTTCTCACCCTCCTTGTGATGCTGAACGGATCCAACGCGAAGGCGGCCGGTCTCGCCGAACACCCACTGGCTAATGGATTCGGCAACGGCACGATTGCCAGCCTGCTTGTGGAACACACCGCTCTGGGCGTACTGCACCGCCGTAGTGAAGCTCTCGTCGGCGAAGAACTGGAGGGATCCCGAGAAGACCACCCTGGCGTTGTTCCTTGCCTGCAGAGCGGCAATCAGTAGAGTGCCACGCCCCACGGCATGCGGGTAATCGGTGACACTGGACTCTGGGTTGTAGCTATAGGCACTGCTCTCCGCTGTTAAAAGCTTCAGCACCAATGGGTTCTCCTTATCAGCAATTAGTCCAGTGCCTCGATACAACAGAGGGGCTGCATCCGACTGCCTATTGGCCTTGCCAACAATGGTATCAGCCTGGATGAGGTTCTTGGCCGAGGTCAGAATAGTGGTGTGCTCCCCCGAATCGGTGACATCATAGTGAAGATGGTCAATCACCGCAGCATTATCCTCATCTAGCTCAAAGCCGCACTCGGATGCGAATTCCCTGAGGGCATCACCAGATTTCTCACTGCCAGCCACCAGAACGTTGCCGCCATCGTCCACGAACTGAGCCAACCGGTCCACGCTAATGTCCCCGCCGAACTCCTCGACACTTGGAGCAAAGATAATCAGATTCTTGTACAGATACTCGCCGTATTTGGATAGCAGCAGGCTGGAGTCATCGGCCAGCTTGTAGGTGAGTTTAAAGCCGCGATCTGTTGGAGTAAAGCACAATTATTTTTAACTCCAACCTCCCGGGCATATTTTTGTCCACGTCAGAGGTTAGCCGGCGTTTTTTCCTCCTACCTTGTAGCGACTTGAAGAAAAGCGAGTGAGTTTCGCGTATGGCCAGGTTGTCCAGCAGTATAAGGGTGTTGGCATCCGTTTCGAGGACCGCTTGGCAATGGGCAATTGCCAAGGCGGCAATTAGGAGCGCCTTCCACATCATATTACGAATATTTAATGCGGCTTTTCGGAACACCAAAAAAATAGAGCTGGAAAAACAGTCGCTGTCACTATCGTTTTAAAAGAAAGGCGATACATCGATACTAGTTTCCATTCGCGAGGTTCTTATCGATTAAATTAGAGAACAAAATATAGCTTAATATTTTTTAAATGTACGTCAAATTATCGTCGGTCCCAATTCACCGACGCTAATTTGGAAAACATATTTTAAAAAAAGTTTTTAATCAATATCGAAATACACAAAACTTCTAACTAATTTATCCGGATAAAGGGTTTTTTTGCTTTAAAGATACGTGCACACTGATTCGCTTGAAAACAATAATTAAACCAAAAAACTCAACATGTTATCTTTAGAAGTATAAATAAAAAGAAATTTGACTCTTTTTAAAGTGGTGTTGTTGAGAAACCAGGTCATGGACATCTTTGAGAACCTTTGTCGCACGTGCGGCAACGAGTGTTTAGAGTTACTGGGCATCTATGTGAGCGTTAAGACGCTGGATAAGATGGTCCCCATTGAGGTGATGCTTTCTTCCTGCTTACCCGCCAATTTTCCGGCTCTGGACCCTTCCGACGATTACCCCAAGCAGATCTGTCGCATTTGTTTGAAGAAGTTAACACTGGCCTACGAGTTTAACAACCAGTGGGTGGGTGCCCACGGCGAGTTTAATGTGGCGCTTAAGTTCGAAGCCCGCCGAAAGCGTAGCCTGGCCAGCAGAACGCAAGAACTTAAGGTACCAGCTTTCCTCAACCCAGAGGAAAACCCTGACCCCAGGATATCGCCGGAGACTGGTGGAGGTGAGTGTTTAAAAAAATTTTAAAAACAATTTAAAAAACAAAACGTACACAAGGCAGTGGGAACAAATTTAGTTCTGATATCATCACTATCCTTTCGCTCTTCTAGAATCTCCTAACTTGAAAAATGTTGCCTTTTGATGTCTAGCTATCTCTCTCACTTTCAAGGCTGCATTGAGTGAACTTTAATAATTAGTCTCATAGACAGCATTTAATATATTGAGAATTTGGTTTTTTTTTTTATCCTAAGACAATGAGTACAACAACCATCTATAATCCGATTGGCTTAAAACCGTAGTTATGCCTTATACTGGCGTTATTGTTTTAATTTCTTTTTCCATACTTTTTGCGCTGTAGATATGTATGTATATATGATCTTTGTATATTTCTGTTAACTACTTTCTTTTGTTTTATCTAGATACTGTAACTCCGACCGAGGAAGTCAATCACCACTTTAAGTGCACTGTTTGCGACGAATCTTTCCTCACCGAAAAGGCTTGGCGGTTTCATCGCAATTTCAGTCACAAGGATCTTTGCCACGCAACCGAGACTTTAGGTTAACACAAATATATAACCCGGGAAATAATTTGAGTTAATTGTTTTACTTAGTTAATAGCATAAACAAAAAAAATGAAGTTAAGCTGAGAGGGGAAACTGTCTTCTGGCTTTCCTGGGCAATTCCACCTCTAGTCGTCCTCATCGTCTCGCACCTTCAGGGCACGGGGATCGTCGTGGCGGAATACCACATATCCCAGCTTGTACTTGCGGTTGTCCCCATCCTTGGCGTAGTAGTTGGCCACTCCAATGGTGGCCATCACGATGCCAGCGAGTGCCAGAGCTGATCCGCCGACAATGTCGGGAATCTCGTTCCAAGCGCGCTTCAGCAGCGACGTCGAGCCACGGGCGGCGGATGCGGACATTATGGTATTCTGTGGTATATAATTATCTTCTAATTATGCTCTTTAAATCGTTGAATTTTCGTATATTTACCAAAAAAGAAGTACGCTTTTTTAGTTACACAACAGGAACAGCTGTTGCTAGAGATGGTGGTCTAGTGCGTTTACCTATCGATATGATTTATCGCTTCCCGGTGCCGGTGGCAAGAACTCCACTCTTGAATATTTAAAAATAAACGTATTTTTTATTGGCTTTTCTTATATTTTCACTTTAACTTTTGTATATCAATATTTTAATATTGGTGTTCGCAAACATACCTAATGCCAATTGTTTTCAGTCCTTAATTTTGTATATTTTTTAGGGCAGAGCATTAAGTTCAAGAAATAATTTTGTTAAACAAAATTTAATGAAATCACATAGATTTACATTGATTTATTATGAAACGAAGACCTAGATTTTGTTTCAAAATCTCTCCATTTACATATAGAAAAATAAGGAAGTAAATAAAATAAAATAAGAATAAACTACTTGACTGATAAGCGTTTCCAGCGGTTCGCAACACTAATTATAGTTAACGGACTTACAACTGACATTTTCCAGTACTGGTATTTGCATAAATAAATACTAATAAATATGTGCTTACTTTACCACTAAGAATGTTAAATTTTTTCCCAAAAAATTGTTTCTGAACATAATTGTTTAAACGTAAACAATTAACTATTAAGTTAAAACATCGATGTATCGCTTTTTAAAAATCATTGATGGTATCGATATTACGATCGATGTATCTGCGCTAGTCGACGCAGCTCTAAAGTTCGTGTGCGCGACGAAAAAATATAAAATCGTAACGAGCAGAGAGAGGAGCGAAAAAACGTGTGAAAACTACATTAAAAAAGGTACCGCCATCGCCAAACTGTAGTAAATGCATCCAACTTGAAAGTTAACTCTGTACTTGCTGCGAATTTGTTTTTAAATCCGGAGAGACATTTAATGTTCTGGCATTTCAAGGACTTTTTCTGCTCAGAGCCTCCTGTCTGCCATTCTGTGTGTGTGTGTGTGTGTGGGACACTCGGTGTGAGCCCCTCAAATGTGCTAGTGTGGGTGTGTGTCTCGCGTATGTGTTTTTTTTTGACCACGACCACCTGGGCGGTAGTCAAGTGGAAATTTTGCGTTCAAGGACAACGGCAGTGGCGTCCGTCCCCTCCCTTTACCCTGTTTGACAACTACACTCCTACACTTTGGAGGGTATTCTATACCCTTTACGCTGGGACAATACGCGAGAGGGAGAGCAAGTGGGGGAGCCAAGGAGAGACCCACCGACGACAAGTTGTCTGGCCATTGCTTTGTACAGTTGAAATTTGTTTTAGAACTACTCCGCCTCCTACCCTGCCCCTACAACAAAAACGAAACACAAAAAAAGACGCTAAAATGACCATTCGAAAATAGTCCAATATATATTTAAGAAAAGGAATTAAATTTTCATTTGCCATGTGTATTTCTTCGCTGTGTGTGCGGGTGTATGTCGTATTTTGTTCTTTTCTTTTTTGCCGCGATTGAGCGAGCTTGCGCACACCAATACCAACTTGCATTTGGCATATGCCGCCACCGCTCTCTCTCTCTCTCTCTCTCTCTCGCTCGCTGGCTCCCACTAGCCGGACCCCAGCATTGCACTCGAAAATAACTGTTCGCGAGCGAGCAAGAGTACAGGCGTTAAAAAAAAATAAAAAAATAAAAGTATAGTACAGGAAAATAGTATCAGCTGCGGCGCAGATTTGACGAAAGTCGTTAGGGGACAATAATTGCAATTGTAACGAAATGGAGAAAAAAAAAGACCAGCAGCCGTTCTAAATTCGGCTACCACGTGTGTCGCTGCGTTCAAGTGTGAGAGCGGGTGCGAGTGTGTGCGTGTGCAATTGTTTTTTGCAGCTGATTTGTGTGCGTGTGATGTGGACAACAACTACATAACTATTTATGTATGTATGTAGTACATATGTATATAATCTAGAATCTAGACTCTAGATTCTAGATTTAATTTCGCCGCACACATCCGCTGACCGAAAAAATAAAAACGAATTACTTAAACTGTTTACCCCGAATCCAAAACAAAAATAGGTTATTCAATTATTGTCTGCTGGTCAAGGACTTTGTGTGTGCTTTGGGTGTCCTTGCAAACGAGCTCCTTACGGATAATCTAAACGGGAAATAGCTGAGGTGCCAGCGCTATTGATGCGCCTGCGTGAAAAATATAAGTACAGTGACACCTCGAAATAATAAATGCCATGACACTGAACAGTGCGCGAACTTTCTCAAGAGCGTTTTTTAGCTTGCCAAATAATGAGATCCATACTGCTTATGGATAATCCTCTCCTTAATAAAAATGACCTCTTAAACTATCTTAAATTGAAATCTTAAACATCAAATAAAAGTATTCAAATTCAATGCACAAGTAAACCCACAAGTAAACATGATTATACTTTTAATTCTATGAAATCCATTTAATTTTAAGACGCATACATACGACTGAATGTTTTTAGCTGTAAAAATGTAAAATTTTCCAAAATTGCTATGAATTCTTTGAAAAAAATAATATTGATTGATATATGTATTGTGAAACGAATATATAGAGAAAATAAATAAGCAAATGATAATTATAGATGTTGTGAAATTAAAAAGGTGTCTTAATCCCATCGTTTGTGAATCAATAAAATACAGATCCCCCACACGCACCTACATTGTTTTTTGTTTTGCTATCAGATCTTTCTTTAATTTAACATACATATTTAATTGATTCACTACATTGAGGGGGTACTGTGCAATAAAAGAAGAAGAACTTGGACGAAAGAAGTAAAGAGCTCAGCTGCTCGCTGTATGCGTGTGCGTGTGCGTTAGTGTGAGTGGCGCATAACTACACATAACCGTGAAAAACGTAACGTAAACGTAACTGGAGCTAGAGTCCACATTCTTCCCCTCGATAGGGTCCATCCCTGCATTGTACTGGAAAACGACGAAGTAAATAAATGGCAATTGGAAATTGTAAAATCAGTACTCAGTGGATACAAATAAACAAAAGTACGATACGATACGATACGATATTGTAAGACACAACATAAAACCACAAACGAACTAAACTGTAAAAATAAATCGATTTTGTAAGAAATCGGTTCACATCTACAACACCCAATTGCAATCCCTTCTGACAATTAGAGAATTGTGTTTCTTATTGGGAAACCTTGTTAGACTTTATCTGAATCGTTATTCCCATGAATTTTCTCGAATAAACGAACGTTTTGTTAATATTAAAAGTTCAAAGCCTAGATGGTCGTTTTCCGTTGTTTTTTTTTTTTTTGGGAGGCGCCAGCAAGTCTTTTTCCCAGTCGATAGTGCTCGCGCTCAGCTTTCCATAAAGAAATAAAAAACAACATTTTTTTTTTGAAAATAGACGTTTTAGAAGAGAGAAAAATGTCCCGATGCCTCGTTCTTGCAACAAAAAAATCCTGTATGATTTATTGATAAACTTGAAGATCATTCGCTGGCTCATGACTGCGACGAGTCGCGGCGGTGGTTGTTGTTTTCACGTTATATTTCGTATCCACGTTTGGTTTCACAGTAGAGTAAAGTTGTAAGGACTTCCACTGCTATTTCCTTAAACACAGCTTTTCTACAGCCTTTCACTTACTGCGGATTAATAATTCATTAGCAAAAAGGGTTTATTAGAAAATGTAAGTTTTTTTTTAGAGAATATAACGCTTACAGCTTCTCTTTCCCGTTAAAATTTTTAAATCGTCGCATAAACACTTCCCCCGAAACACCCGAAAATCAGGCAACAAACCATGCGTTGGCTCCGGTGTATGCGTGGGTGTGTGTTTGTGTATGTATGCTGTTGCATAAGCCACAGGCGTAGTCGAAAGGGTATTGCATTCATTGATGTGTGTGTAAAGCTTCAAGTGGAAGGGGCCCTAGGCTAACCAAATGAGATATTGAAAGAGAGGGAGAGAGAGAGAGGGAGAGAGAGAGTACGGGTGTTCGCTGCTACTCAAAATGGCAATTCGATTTGCACTGTTTTTGCCTACGATTTACTCCCTTTTATATTCGCCTTATGATTCTCGCATCGCCTTTGCTCCGATAGTCAGTTTTGTTTGTTACTTATTATTAGCTTGTGTATGTAGCAACACTCGGTTTTTGTTTCGCACGGGTTTCCTATTCCTCTTTCCATTCGATTACTTTGTAACGGACATAATACATATTTTACTAACTAATATACTCTTCTACCTCTTTTTCATACATCTGGTTCTCGCGAACGAACGAATGAACGAACAACAGAGCGGCGCTGTCGTCCAATTTAAAAATCGCCTTCGTTAGTTAGTGTTTTGTTGTCGTCGTCGTCTTCGTCTTCGCCGTCTCGTTCGTCCTTTTTTCGGTTTTATTCGTGCAACACCAACTTCTGTAACAACAAGAACAACATCATCAGGATCATCACAACACGCCATACCATCATATATGCTAAGGGTGCAATAAAATACCGCAAGACAAGAAGAAAAAGAAGCAGAAATCACCAAAAAAGGGAAAGTAAAACAAAAGTATAAAGAGGCTCGCAAAAAATGTTTACAAATTTGCAATAAGTTTTAAGAACAAAAAAAAAATACAGAAGAGCAAAGTTAAAGGAGAAAGCGGAAGAAAAACTGCGGAAGGAAGGAAGGGCAAAAAGTAGCAGCATCTCAGTAGCAGTGTGCTATGTGTGTGCGTGTCACCGAATAGAATATTTGTCCCTCTCACGCCTTCTCCCGGTAATCTATCTAGCCGCTCAGGACGCCCAACTATCGCTCTTGCTCCCTGGACTCTCTGGACTTTGAACATCATTTATTACGTGCGGAGAGACCTCCATGGCATGGCTCTCTTGGGAGAGCGGCAGGTCGTGAGGGAGCAGCAGCTGCAGAATCACCAACAATAAATATTTTAGCTTAAAGTATATACAAAAGAGAGGAGGATCAATACAAAAGGAGAAGCCCAGAGGCCAAACCAAAACAAATACACGCAGGATCTAATAGAAATTAACAAATTAAGTTGCAGAGGAGAGCCCTCCATAGAAAAGGTGTGTACTAATAGCAATATCCCTGTATGTCCTTTTTAATTATAGCAAAATTAAGTATATGTAAATATCAGATTATAACTTTCCAATAATCCCATTAGTTTATAATTACATGGGATTAATATCGATAATTAATGATGTACAACCGAGAAGGTATATTCTTGATTAGCGCATCACCAGGCGAGTCGATTTAGCCAAGTCCGTTTGTCAGTTCTCAGAGACTATAAGAGGTAGAGCTATCAAATTTGGCGACAACATTCAAACCTGTTGCACACAAATAAAGTTTGTTTTTAAATTTGGCCACGCCCACATCTGCCCTTGAAAATGATTAAAAAAAAAAACCTATGACCAAGCTATAGTCGTGATTTCAGAAATGATATATAATGATAGATATGAAATAAATAAATTTGTGCGGAAGTGCTATAAAAATTGTTGTAAAATTGGCAGATAAACATAGTTTCTGTGTATGCTAAACTTCAGCAACAATAACATTTGTGTTGGCAACACCCATAAGTGTTGCTCAACATGTTCCTAGCAACATTTGTCTTTATTTACATATGTGTTGCTCAACATTTTTATAGCCACATTTTCATCTGCCTTCCGGCGGTTTTTAATTAATGTTTTTCATAAATTTACTATTAAAAGTAAACTTTAAAGTGCTTGATTCTAATTAATCCCAAGAAAAAGGATAATTCAGGGAACATTCATATTTAAAACCGATCAAAAAAGTCATGTGAAATTTAATAAAATATGTTTACCTACGCGCAGAATCATGACCACTTTGGAGGAGCCTGTCAAGGCGGTGGTAGTGGACACGGTAGATCCGTGTCCCTCCATCAATACCAGCCTGAAGACCGTCCTCAGCGACGATAACTCCAGTTCGTCGGTGCTGGAGGACACCGATGTGAGCAATACGAGTAGTAGCTCCAGCGCCAGCAGTTCATCCAGCAGCAGCAGCAGCTCAAGCTCTAGTTCTGGTTCGTGTTCGGGCTCTGCCACGGATACGGACACTGGGAAAGGTAGCAGCGCCATTGGCAGTCTGGATGTGACCAGCTCCTCGAGTGTCGGATCGGCTGGCTCCATCACGTCACCGGTCACTGCAGCCGCCGTCGGACCGCAGTCTGTTATGGTCAATTCCGGTTCGTTAACGGGCTTGGGATTGGGCATGGGCCTGGGACTGGGACTAGTGGTGGATGTGGACAGTGCTGGGAGCAGCCAGGAGCTGAGCATCCATGGCGTTACCGAGCTGGACTCGCTGGAGGATTCGTGCAATGGCCTGATGAGCAAGGATGGGGACAAGATGTGCAAGCTGTGCAGGTAGGTCGAAAATAATTCCGTTTTTTTTATTCAGGGGCAAGATTCCATTTCAGGAAAGTATGTATATCGAACAATATCTTAATGATGCTCTCTCCTGGTCATAGTTTGCGTTTTGTGATGCCGCGCATCCTCTCCTGCCTGCACGTCTTTTGTGAGGACTGCCTGCTGCCGCTGGTGTCCAAGGACTCGATGTCGGCCAGCTCACCAACCAGCTGCTCATCCTCCTCATTCGATGGCAGCGACCATCAGCTGCAACGCCTGCACTCGCCGCCGCTGCTGCTCGAATGTCCCATTTGCAAGCAGGCCACGCCTCTGGGCCCGAAGGGTGTCCAGGGTCTCACCTGTGACTATATCGTGACCAATATTTTGGATCTGTCCAATCTGGAGTCGGAGCACATTGTCTGCACGTCGTGCAAGAGCAAGGAGGAGGCCATTTCCCGCTGCAACGATTGCGCAAACTTTCTGTGCAATGGATGTGACAATGCCCACAAGTATATGCGCTGCTTTGAGAACCATATGGTGGTGCGTATCGAGGATCTCCAGAAGAACGTTCACGACAAGCTGATCATCCATAAGCCGGTGTGCTGCCTGCAGCACGTTAGCGAGAATCTCAAGTACTACTGCTTCACCTGCCAGGTGCCCACATGCAACGATTGCCTGCTCAGCGAGCATAAGGGCAATGATCATCATTATGAAACGGCCACCGTTGCCGAGCAGGCGGTACGCGCCGATCTTGAGCATATGTTATGCGAGACCTTGAAGAAGGCGGAATATTGCAACGATGCCGGCGGCAATTTGAGCAGTGCCCTCACCGAATTACAATCGCAGCACGATACGGTGCATCAGCAAATCGAGGATGCGTACAAGACATACAGGCGGATGCTGGAAAAGATCAAGGAGGAGATGCTCAACGAGCTGGGACGCCTGCATTCGGATAGCGAGCTAAAGATCATGGATTTGATGCAGAGCCTGGAGAACAATATGGGCAAGTTGCAGCAGGCGGCCCAATTTGGTCAGCGGGCCATTGACAAGGCCAATGCCATTGAGTTTCTACTGCTCAAGCCGGTGATAACGGCCCAATGCATCAATCTTATCGAACAGACGCCCGACTGCAATGTCACCTACCAGTTGCAGTTCGAGTCCAGGCCGGATAAGTTTGAGCAGTTTGCCAGGGATATGTTTGGCAAGTTTCAAGCGGATCAAAGTAGTCCCAAAAAGCAAACGCTGAAGCAGCAACAAGTCCAGCAGCAGCAGCAGCAGCAGCAGCAGCAGCATCAGCTGCAACAGCATCAACAACAACAACAGCAGCAGCAGCAGATTCAGCAGCATGTGCAACAGCAACAACAACAGTTGCAGCTGCAACAACAGCAGCAGCAGCAACAGCAGCAGCAACAGCAACAACACAATGGCAACAATTTAATTGTCGGCCATCGGGGTAGCTCCTCTGTCCAGGGACGCCTCAATTCGGCTGTCTTCAGTTCCATATCGCTGCCTTCTTCGCTGCAGAGTTCCTTTGACGGTGACACCAACTCGGTGATGACCAATTTCTCGATGATGGACTCGCCGCCACAGCAAACGTCGCAACAGCAACAGCAACTGCCTACGTCGCAGCAACAGCAGCAGCAGCAACAGTCTCAGCAGCAGCAACAGCAACAGGTCGTACTGCATCAGCAGCAGCAGCAACAGAAACACCAACAGCAATTGCAGTTGCAACAGCAAACAACAGCCCAGCAGAGTCTGCCGCAGCAGATTGGCCAGATAGTGGTACCGGGTGTCGTCCAGCAGCCAGGACAACATGTCGTCAGTCTCAATGTTGGCCCCGGACAGAATCTAGCGCTTAGCAATGGCCCGCCGCCCAGCTTCAGCATGCTGGAGTACAACATATCGCGACTGGCAAGCTTAACCGAATCCATACCGGACACTCTCAGTGATGCTCTCGTTGTGGGTGGCTCTGGTTCCGGGTCAGGATCAAGTGTTGGTACCCAAGTGCCTGGTGGTGGTTCGACCGGGGCGGGCAATGCCGTTGTCGGTGCACCACATCCGCATCAGCAACAACAGCAACAGCAGCAACAGCAACAGCAGCAGCAGGCTGTGATGCCGGCATCGGGAGTGACTCAGCCAACGCAACCTATAACTCTGGCGGACATTCTATCCGGTGATCAGCGGGCGCTTAACAATCTCCAGGCGCTGGCCAAGCTGGGACTCAACAACAATGGTGAGTTTTTTTTTATATTGATTTAATTAATTTATTTAAGGGGCTATACCAGTGTTAAGATTTAAAGAATTACCACCGACTAGCTGAAACCAAACAAATTTAAAAAGCTTGTTAAAGTACGAGACGATCTTTAAAAAATAAAAAAAAGGACCAAAATGGCGTTGTTTTTAAAAAAAATCGTTTTTTGGATGTTTTTTTTTTTTAATGCCAAACATTTTTTCAACCAAAAGATCTTGTATTAATTTTATAGTTAATATATTCAAGAATACTCAGTTTAAATTCGAAAGCGATCGGTTCGATTTGTCGTTAAGTTATGAAATCGAGGCCCGATACATAAATCGCAGCTTTAACGTTGCGATTTATGTGCTATACATCGATAATTCTGTTTAATATCTCGTTAAAGATTGAAAATAAATGAATTACTTTTTATTGTGATATTTGTTCGATGAAATCGATGTATTAATGCTGCGTTAGCTAAGCTATAAATCGATAATTATGTTTAAGATATCGAAACTCATGATATCGGTAAAGAGGAAGAAAAAAATCGGTCAATTTGTCAGCAATTTTTAAAAAATTCGGTTCCAAGGAAGCACGTTTCTGGCGGAGCTGATCATTCCAGCGAAAAATCGCCCTTTAGAACGCTGACATTCCTAAACTATTCAAGATGTATGTCCTGGCCGCTTTCACAGGATATTTATGAAAGTATATATATTATATAATATTGAATAAGCTACACACTGGTATAGCCCTCTAACGACAGTCAGCCAGCAACTTTTTGTTTAAGAATTAAACTTGGCCTTTCCTTTGTTCGTTTTCCTTAAGTTTTTGAGTTATTTTTTTTTCTTTCTTTGCTGCTGGCACAAAATGCAAAAAAATCAACACACTGTTACCAAACCACCAAACCGCCACACCCAAAAACCACCTGAAAATCCTACACACACGCACACTCACCACAGATGATCTTTTGTCGAGCGACGGCTCATCGGGCATTGATTTTTTATCAGATTTCTGCCTGCCACCGTCCACATCGCCCAACTTGCAGACCCTCAATCCCATTGTGGGCGGCGTCGAGGACATGGGCCTCAATAATTTCCATGCCGTGGCACCGCCGGGCACCACCAGTGTGGTTACTGGCCGCAACAAGGCCACACCCATGCAGATTCGCTGCAAATTCGGTTCATTGGGCACCGCCAAGGGTCAGTTCAACTCGCCGCATGGCTTCTGTTTGGGCGTTGATGAGGAGATCATAGTGGCGGATACGAACAACCATCGGATCGAGGTCTTTGACAAAATGGGCGCCTTGAAGTTCCAGTTCGGTGTGGCCGGCAAGGAGGAGGGACAGCTATGGTATCCGCGCAAGGTGGCCGTTATGCATAACAATGGCAAGTTTGTGGTCTGCGATCGCGGCAATGAGCGCTCCCGAATGCAGATTTTCTCCAAGTGCGGACACTTTATGCGCAAGATTGCTATTAGGTAAGGAAGAATAATAATTGTATTGTTAATTGTATTTGTTTATTATTAATACTTCATGTGTGCTAACCTTTTTTTTTTGTTTATCTTGTTGCAGATATATTGACATTGTTGCGGGCTTGGCTGTTACCGCCAAGGGCCACATTGTGGCCGTGGACAGTGTCTCGCCCACGGTGTTTGTGATCTCCGAGGAGGGTGAACTGGTCCGATGGTTTGACTGCAGTGACTATATGCGTGAGCCATCCGATATCGCCATACGAGGTAAGATATTTTGATCAGACCGATGTACAAACTGATGATGAAACCTAGCGATATATCGGTATTCCGTTTAATAATTTGGAAGTATGCTGTAAATAATTATATATTATATTATATATGATATATATAATTATATTATATATAAATCGATGATTTAACGTTGCGTTATATCGATAGAATGTTCAATATATCGAACATCTGCTAAATTAAATCGGTAAACATGTATTTAAATCCCTAATCCTGGCACAAGGCAAAGTCATCTTCGATTTCTGTTGAGTTTTCTCAGTTGAGCTAGTCTTGTGTTACGCTCCTTCAATGACAACTTATAGAGAGCAAGTTTGCTCACACCTTGAGCACCAAATAAATATAATTCCAGTTATGATATTAATGTATATATAATATTCCTTTTCAGACAACGACTTCTATGTTTGCGACTTTAAGGGCCATTGCGTGGCTGTTTTCCAGGACGACGGCACATTCCTTTATCGCATTGGCAACGAAAAAGTCACCTGCTTTCCCAACGGCATCGATATCTCGAATGCTGGGGACGTTCTAATCGGTGATTCCCATGGTAATCGCTTCCATGTGGCCTGCTATTCGCGCGAGGGTGCCCTCCAATCGGAGTTCGAGTGTCCTCATGTAAAGGTCAGTGGCACACATAATGGAATCATACACAAATATTCCACAAATTGTTATTCAATGCATTTCTTTTCAAGTTTTATTTTGAAATTGCAACATCTTTTTTTCGAGAAGAGTGTTTTTAAGTTTTTAAGTCGTAAGTTAACGAAAATATTTAATTTGTAGGTTTCACGGTGCTGCGGTCTGAAAATCACATCCGAGGGCTATGTAGTAACGCTGGCCAAGAACAATCATCATGTTCTCGTTCTGAACACCCTATATGTTCACTGATTGCAAATTCAGGCGCGCAACAATCGTCCATCTGTCGATATGAACAAATATAACTACAAATACTCGTCGGGCAAGATATATGGCTGTCGACGTCAAGCTAACAGTGTAAGCGACTTGAGCAACAGTTTTCTGACTAGTAGAAAGCCGCCATCACATCATGATCAGGAGGGCAACGATGAAGATGCCGTCAACATCAACATCAACAGCAACAGCAATATCAACATCAAAAGCAAAAGCTGCAGCTATAACAACAGCAGCAGCAGCAACATCTATAGTAACAACAATAATACCGTGGATCGCGAGAGTCGCGAACACCTAGAGGAATCAACACTCATCATGTTTGACATCACATCCAGCAAGCAACAACAATAAATTGGCGGAACATATGCACATATATTATGGACAGGCTTAATATGCATACAAGCGTGTGCCCGACGATCAGGATATATAACATATATCATATATATATATATATATATATGTATATGAAGAAATCTCGAAACACGAAACAAAAAGGAGAAATATAAATATATAAAAGATGATAATAATAAAACCTTAAAAATCGTATATATAAAACAAAAAAAAAACTACTTTTGCCGTTTGTTAGACACACAGCAACTGTATAAATAATAGCAAAAAAAAAAAACAAACAACAAATGATACAACATAAAACAAGAAATGCAACAAAATACTATTTTTGATCTCTAATTTAAAAACAAAATTAGCGCTACTAACAAACAAAAAACAAAACAAATCTAAACAAAGAAAATATTTTACTTAGACAAACAAACAAAAAAAACTACAAAATCGTGCAAAAAACATAAGTCATCCTTAAGCGATTCGAATCGCTAAGGAAATCAAGTTTTGATCATTTTTAAAAAATGTGTTTTTAACAACAAAAAGAAAAAAAAACCAAACTGTTTAAATTGTTTTTCGATTATTATTATTATTATTATTATTATTATAATTATTATGCTTTGTCACATCAGTTACAAGTAAAATTATGTTCTTGTTAAAAAATTGTCATACACAAACGTACACTTACACACACGCACTCACACACACACACACACACACACACACACACACCACACGACACGTGCAAAAACTTCTATACATGTTACTTATTATCTATATAGAAATATATATTGTTATATATCGACCGATTAGCTTTTTTGTGCATACACCAACCTTCCAGAATCTTTTTTAAAAATAATAACGATACGAAACACACGCGATAAAAAAAACTGTGCAACTTTTGTGCACAAAAATAAAGATTAGGTAAAGATGATGATGATGAGGAGGAGGAGAAGAAGATTGGTGAAGGCTTCTGCCAGGAGTTAAGGAAATTGTTGAGCAGGACGAGGCGTCATACAGGCAATAATTAAATAGATGAATATCGTGAAATCGAAGTAGGTTATTTTGATTTCAAAAAAAAAAAAAAACTAAAACCAAACCACTAACAAATCAACTGTTTAGGTTTTTCCTTACGCTGCTTCTATAAGGTGATATCTATTTATATATATAAAATGAGTGTATGAATAAAACCAAAACATAAGAGACGAAATCTATCTTAAAAACATGAATGTGTGTGAAAATCCTATGACTATA
>JAEIIG010000994.1:0-37222 GCA_018904695.1 Drosophila parvula
AAGGGTATTTCAAAGCTGTGACTTCTTGGTCACTAAACTCTTGTTTTATTTCGCTTTTTTTTATGATTTACGAGGGTGACGAAGCTGTCTCTCAGTTCAGGCAGGGTATATAGGGGAAAGGAGAAACTAGGAATGATGGAAAGGCGGCATGGAAAAAGAGAAATAAGACCGCATTTGTCGCCGACTTTTTTTTTTTGGGTGGCAAATCAATTTGCTTATCGCGTTGCCACTGCGGTTGGTGGTGGCACCCAAAACTCGCCTTGAGTTTTGAAAAGCTAAAACTGTCGCTTCTCCTCCACTCACCCTCCACCCTCCACCCTCCACTCGCTACCCTTTACCCTCTCCCTCGCTGTGTCTTTGTTTTTCCGGCGATAAGGAAAGTGTTCGAGTGACCCTTCATTTGGATGCTGTTGCTGTTGCTCTCCGTCAGTCGCCACGCTCTGTACTATATACACTCTATATATATATGTACATATATTCGGCGTATATATAGGTATATAGCTTCTGTAGCTGCTGCCGTCCGATAAGCGGCTGCAATATGGTCCGACTGCACTGAGAGAAATTAAGGGATAAGTAGGAATAAAGGCAGGCAGGCTGCCTAAGCTGGGAGCCACAGAAGCAGCTAATGGATTGCTTCTCTATGTGGAAATTAGCGAAAGTAATTAGTAATTATTGTATTTAAGGTAACTGGGCTTAATTTAATGGAAGATTTGTGTAGATTACGATTTTCGGAACTCGAATTTAGAGCGGAAAACTCGCCTTAATTTGGTTTTTAATGGTTTCGGAGCCATTACTGGAAAATAAATAATTAAATTTAAAGAAAAAACACTTCTAGTTTCTTTTTTTAATAAAAGAGTTCAAATTTCTTTGTGTTAAATCATTTGAAATTCCTAAAACATAGATCTACAACTTGTTTTATTTAAACAAAATATTTATGCACTAAAACAAAACTATAAAAAAAGATTTATTTAATGTTTAGTTTCCTATAGATATTAGTCTTGAAAAAACCAAGATTTACTGCCCATTATTATTACATTTTATGGTTTCAATATTATTATATTCAATATTCAATATTATTCAATTTTATTCAATTTTAATTTAATAGTTTCAATATTATTATATTATTTTAGAATTGTTTTAAATGCTTAACACATCGAAGTGAGCGGTAATTCTACTCTCTTGTTCCTCTCAGTGTAGCCGGGATGACCTCATCTTCCACTCATATTTCAGGCTTGTGTTTATGCAGCTTAACACTTTGGTGCCCGGCTTCTCCTGCTCCTGCTCCTGCTCCCGCTCCCGCTCCAGCTCCTGGTCCATCCCAGAGTTAAAAAGGGAATCCGTTAAGCGGCTTACGCCGGGCCACAGTCGCAATCGCAGTCGCAGTGGCCAATCCCCACCAGACTCCTTGCTTTGCCGTGACTCGCCAAAGTTTATTAAACATAATTATAAAATATCAAAAAAAAAAAACAAAGAACAGAACAAAGAGCGAGAAAGACAAGGCCTAGAACCGGGCTAGAAGAGCGGCCAGTACGAGCATGCTGACCAGGATCCACGAGGTGGGGGAGACTCCAGCGACACCATCCCTGGGATCGACCAGCGGCAGGGCGCTCCTGCGCTGGGCCATGGCCTTGTCAATGGCCGGCTGGCAGGCGGACTCCCGGCGCACATACCGGAACATGGACTCGACAATGTTGCTGGGCGTGATCACATCGCAGCGCTCCAACAGCTGCACCGTGCACGTCTCAAAGTCATAGAGATCGACGCACTGGCGCGGTCCCAGTATGAGCTCCGGCAAGCTTTCCCCATTGGTCCAATCGGCGGTGATCTCCTTGGGTAAATATCCACCAAAGGTGCTGTTCAAACAGTTGGCAATACCCTCGCGACTCTGCTGCAGGCATTCCGGTCCCTGTTCGGCGATAAAGAGCGCTATCTGGTCACCATTTTTGTAGCAAATAAACTCCAACAGACGGTCGGCGATGCGCTGCAGGACGGCATTGTGGGCCCGCTCCTCGCTATTCAGGCAGGGCAGCAGGGCGTCATTGAAGTCCTTCAGACAGGCCTTGGCCCGCGGCATGCGCAGGCAGTACTTCTCGAAGACCACATCCAAATCGCCCTTGGGACTGGCCTCCTCAATCTCCGCCTGGATCTCCGTTACATTGGCCAGCCCCGAGAGGCACTCCACCAGCCGACCGCCCGCCTGCTCGATGGCTCCACTCAAAGCGGTGGCATTAACGGGCTGCTTGTTGGCCCGCCGGCACTTGGACTCCAGCAGACGATGCAGATCATCCAGGGTGACATTGGCGCCGCGCAGTCCCTCCGGCAAATAGCTGGCCTTCAGCTGGTCCACGTCCACGTTCTCCAGCACGGAGGCGTCCAGCGTGGGCAGATCCATGGTACGGCAGGCGGTGACAAGGAGTAGGGCAGCCAGAGCCGCCCAGAGCGGTAGGTTCAACTGTGTGCAGCTCGGCATTCTGGCGAAGACTGGCGACTGGCGTGTGTGTTGGGAAATCCAGCTCGGAGCGATCGCACAGCGAGCGAGTGTGCGAGTCTTATCGGCGGGAGCGCGGAGGAGTCACTGGCCTGGCCGAGATTAGGGCTGCCCACAAAGGCAATCTCGGGTAGCACGGCTTTCGGTAATCGGCGGGGTAAATAGCCACCGGGTTATTCATATATTCCACTCGAAGAAAATACTTTAAAGAGCTCCAGAAAATATATATTTTGGACTTTAAAATGATTTCAAATAATAAAAACTATTAAATGTAATAATACAAATATATAATAAATTAATTATAAAAAGAAACTGCTTTCATTTTACCCAATTAACCTATAAATATTCACATATAATAACTTCTCTGAGGCTAAACCTCTAGAGTTTCTCCCAGTGTACAATATAACATTCCATAACTGTGAAAAAAAATAAGCGATTCTGACCCTTGACTTTAGGAAATCACTCGGCAATCATGTTCTCAAAACGTTTTACTTCAATTAGCGGCGTTTTCGTAATGGATTAATTTTTTTATTTGCTCCAATAATGAGACTTAACCGGTATTTTCTTCGAGTGTGTGTGTGTGCCCACCTGTAGACATACTCGAACGCCCTGTAATTGTTCCACAGTCGATGGTTAATCAAAGTCTACGGGGCAGTCTGGCTGAAATTAAAGCCACAGCGGCTACTATGCACATATAGTACATATATATATAATATATAGTATAGTATAGGGGGTACTATATAGCTATGGGTGTAGATATAGTATGTGGACGATAAGCCCAACAATCTCTCTCTACTCGCTTATTGATAATTACTTAGAGCTTAGAGCGAACAGCGATGGGAATGTAATCAAAGGCAACGACGAGTTTAACTATTTATTTAGTCTATCTTTTGTGACACTCGTAAATGCCTAATCCCTAATATTATATGAGGAAGTGCGTGAGATCGATAAGTAATGCAAGTGGGGAGCGATAAGCAGCCACGCACTCGATAACAGCACCGATAAGCACCCAACGATCTTTGCTATTTTGGTAATCCCAACAACTAATCGTCTCGAGATGAACTCAAATACTAAATGCAATCTATTTCAAGGTGTTTGTGCACAAAGTTCATGCTGCCTAATCGCTTGCCTCTTGAAAATTTAAATACAATTATTGCAAACTCAGCTGAAACAATCAATTAGAGCAGCCAGAGTAGGGGGAAAAGTTTAATCGAGGGGAATCGGACAGCATTTATTGAAGGTAATTACTTATTAAGAGATTTTTAGAGGTAATTATTAGCAGTAAGATATTATACATAGCTCTTGTGAAGCTAATAATATATTTATAATCACCAGTAGATAAAGAAAACTAGAAAGAAATCTAAAGAAAACTATCAGTATAATTTAAATAAGACTGTTTATGAACAAAGTTGCTGATTAATTGGCTTTTGGTGCCTTAAATCACAATAAGTATTCGATTATGTAGCATTTTATTGTAATAAAAAAAAGGAATAATATTCTATAATCATACATAGGCTTTATCTGTAAAATATTTCCATCTTCAGACCTCTTAAAGCCTTACAAAAACCTACCCTATGTTAGACTCTCTTACCCTCTAATTACCCAATACTTTCGGGACCAATTCCCCTAATTAATTCTTCACTTGTGTTCACTTATCCCCAGTATACCCAACACTATCGAGGGTACACGAATAGCAACAACCCGAGGAAAAACAACCATCGGGCAGACCCGAAACAAAAAACGCTAGAAAGTAACCATTTATCTTCGTTTGTTGCGGAAGTTGCAAGTGCAATAAACAACTTCGGAAGAGGGGGCGTGGCGTGGCAAAGTGAGCATAGGGTGCAAATTTTCGGTTAAAAATAATACCAAAAATTGCAGCTAACAGGGAGAGGGAGGGGGGAGGGAAATAGCGGGAATAACGAGCCAAGTGAAAGAGCGGGAAAAGTGAGAAGAATGGGTAAAAAGGGGGGCCTTGGCGTTTCCGGTGCAAATTGAAATGAAGCGCGTGGCAGGGATTCCTAAAAAATGAGCGCAATTAATTGCTGGCCTCCTTGGCTGGGTGGGCGTGCCTTGGCTGCTTGCATCAATGGGGGGGCGGGCCGGGTGGCTATCAAGGGAAGGGGCGTGGCTGTGGCACTAGTTGGCTGCAATTAGCTGCAAACTGCCAAAATGCAAGTTTGCCGCATTTATCTAAGGCTTGAAGTGGTGTCGTTCGAGAATCTTCTATTAATTCAATTAATTTGCTACGATTTGGGGAATGTTTTATATTAAGAAATTGAGGTTATAAATAAATAATGAAGTTTATAAATAAGTAATTAGGTTTAGAAATAAATAAGAACATATATATATTATTTAGACATTAATTTGCTTGATTTTTGCTCCATTTGCTTTTCCATAAGAGTCTTAATGGGGACTTAGGGTCTATTCTCGGCGTATATTTAATTCACATAAATAAAAACCCTTAACTATGATTTAATTTAAGACAGAAGACATAAGCAGCAGGTTGTTTATACAATCTGCTTCGCTTTTTCCACAGAATTATACTCATGATCCTGATCGGATCTCATCACTTGATTCCTGTTTTATAAACCCTAAAAGACTGTAAATAAGCTTTCCTTTTAATATTAAAATAAATCCCTTTTCCAAGGGAAAACTTGATTTGAAAATGGCAACGGATGTTGGCCAAGCTAATTGGCAAACAGAAGATGAAATCGGGATCAGGAACAGGATCAGAAGCGGAAGCCGGGTCAAGCGGAGGTCATTTGCCAATTGCTTTGGCAGCGCTTCCGTTTTCATTTCCGCTTTTGAATGCGTTTGCTTGGGCAATGCGTTTAGGCAATGAGATAATTGCTGCCTGATGAACATATTATTGTTACGCACGCACACACACACATGGCGTATACGTTATGTACACCATAAATGCAACCGAGTCCCGCCTCTGCCCCATACCTCCCCCAGCCCTAATGCAAATAATTCATTTCATAGCCAGCAGATTGCAGATTGCAGTTTGCAGATTGCAGTTTGAGGCCACCGCCCCAAATGCACCCTTTTCCGCCTGCTTGTGGCCGTGGGCAAACATCTCGCATCTCACACATAGACTCTCGGACTCCGACTCCGATTCGGACATTGGCAACAAGGAAGCGAGGACTCTGGTATCGCAATTATCCAGGATCCCTCCATCATGTGAAAGGGCCTGGGTCTTTTGGCCCCAATTCAAAGGAATGGCCGGAAATATGAGACCAATCCAGCTGCTCGGCCTCAACTAATGAGCGATGAGCTGGGTGGGAGGGTTCTGAAGCCGGAAAGCGAGGCAATCGGAGATCGAGATACAGGCGCACAATTACAGGCCAGGCAATCCCAAATCAAATTCACTCAATTTGCAAATGAACTATACGTTTAAGCCGGACCATTAAGTATACGCCTAGTAGTGCCATAATGAGCCACAATTCCATGGAAACCAAGCTAGAATTCATGAATTCACGGATTTCACATGGTTTAAAGTTCAGCCAGAGTGGAGTCCGGTTCATATTCGTTATGCTGGACATGTTTGGCGCCAGTTAACCCACCATTTAACCCCTTCTTAACCCCTCGGGGGCTTAACTTCCGTTGTGCCAGCTGCCAGGAGCACAATTAAATCGAGTGCAAACCGCAAATACAAATGAGAAATGCACCCGATTCGGTCCGGGGGGTCACAGCCTCGGGCTCTGTGCCCCAACCGGGGGCAATGAGTGCCGCTCCACAGGCGGCAACAGCAAAGCAAAAATAGTGGCAAAAGAAATGCAATAACTAAAACAAACCGCAAACAAAAGTTTTTGCAGCCGCAGTTGTACCGAGAAAAGGCAACCCAAACATAATGTCATTCGGAGGCGAGCTCATCTGGAATCGAAAGGGTTGGGGTCTTAAGAATTTATAAAATAATAAATGGAAAATGGAATGGAAAATATCTGTAGTTCTTAAAAGGCAAAGGTAGCCCCTTGAAGATCTTTGTGGCATCAAGATTCTTTGCGTTTTAAGCTATTATATTATATTATTTTGTAGAGATATCCTTGGCTTGGCTTCGATTCGATGAATCCTGCTTAAAGTAAACCGTGAGCATAAATCAATGCGTGCGGCGTGAGGTGAGAGCTGAGAGGGTGAGGTGTATCCTTTACACTGCTCGCCATGTCCTGGATCCTTCAGCTCAGTCCCTTTCACGTCCTTTTCAGTCCCTTTGCCTTTGTTGGCAATGCGAATTGCTTGACTGGCGCTTAGATAAAGTCAAATTATTCGAGCTCTGTGTTTGCTCCGTGTGCTTGTTTTCCTTCTCTCCTGCTGCCCCGATGTTGCCTCGATGTTTGTTTGTTTATTTTTGTTTGTTTGTTTGTTTGCATTTCCTTCCTTTGCTCCCCCTGTTTTTTCTCTCCTTTTTTTTTCTCGCACGCACACACTTCAGTTCACTGGGAATTCAGCATGCCCCCGTTCCTTGCCTCCATCTTTGCAAACCGAAAAGATTGACTGACAGTCGCCGGGTGATATATCCTGCCACAGAAAATGGGGGAAAGGGCGGGGCATGTGTCGATGATTTTTTACCGAACTCTTCACTTCACTTTGATTCCTTTTGAATTTCCGCAGGTCCGCGTCCGCACAGCAGGAGCCCTTTACCCATTACCCACTTTCCACCTCGGAAAAATTCAATGAATTTGAGGAATATTTCTCAGCGCCGTTTCTTTGACAAACAAAAGGGGTGGCGGGGAAAGCACACACCCACACACACACACACATGTGGGATGTTTGCATTGCAAATCCCAAAACTTGCTCCTTTTTTTCATACCCTTTACTCATAGGACATCTTAGGGTGAAGCTATTCCCTACATGGAGCAGTACATCGCACATTAAGTTGATTTCCAGGAGCTTAAGATCGATCTTTTGGCATTACAGTATCTCAGTATCTATCTCAGTATCTCTCAGTATCTCCCAGTATCGTGTAAATATTTTTTTTGGTCCTTCCACCATTAATGGGAATTACAGGACATCGCTAGGTCTAGTCTATATCAGGGTTCCAAGCCGTTCTTTTTTTCGCCGCACGTGGTCGCTGAAATTGCACGGCAAAAAGCGAACGAGCAAGTGCGATGGTGGAGGCAGGGGACGGGCAGAGCCAAAGGTAGACTCACATGCTCTGCGCGCTGTTTGCTCATGTAAATCGAGCACGCCCTCCTCCTCCTTCTCCTCCCTAGCCCCTCCACCATCGGGGGGAGTTTATTAACGTTTGGTTTTGGGCGCCCGCCAACATTTTCGACTCGATGACGGCAAACATTTACATTTACATTTACATTTACATTCTGCTTGTTGTCATCGGTCGGCGGCGGGTTCCGTTACGCGGCTTAGGTAACGGGATTTCTGATGCCTGCCGTCCGCCCTCGGGCGCCATGTAATGCGATTTTCGCCCATCGCCTAACTTTGTCAGCTCAAAGGACCTGTTCTCCTGTTCCTCTTTTGGCATTCTATTCACCTACTGAAGACAGTAATTAGAATGAGTTCTTAAAGGGTAATAACATCAACCTGGAGGATTCAAGGGATTTCTGTAACCCCTGAAGTTTGGTAATAGAAAAGATCAAGGCCTACACTGATTTGTTTTTGAGTTTGAGTTTATTTTATTTATTAGAGCATCATTGCTATCCTTATTGAAATAAAATAGGTGTAGAAAGTAGGCCTGGCATTCCCGTTCAGTTCTTCCATTGAGATTTGGACCCGAGCGACTGGTTCTCCATTCATTATAGTACAGCCAGCTGTCGGAGAAGTGTCGAATATATTTTGGAATTCGTTTCTACAAAGTATTCGAACATATTGAAAATGTATCTGGTGAAAGTGGTCCTCACCGTTGTGCATCTACTCCATATCCTGCCCGGCCTTGGCAGCTACCAATTCTCCCTTAAGCCGGACAACTGGCAGTATCTGGCGAACACGTACGAGGACGAGGGCAACGAGTTCAATGGTGGATATGAGCGTTTAGATCGAAGTGTATCGGACAGAGGAGAATATGGACGCGGTGGCGATGACTTAGGCAGTGGTGGCAGCGACAACGATGCAAGCTCCGCCTGTGGCAGTCGTGGCAGTGGTGGCAGTGGCGGCAGTGTCGGCAGTGGCGGCAGTGGCGGCAGTTGCGGAAGTGGCGGGAGTGGCGGCAGCGAGGACGACATCTGCGGCAGTCGTGGCAGTGGTGGCAGTGGCAGTGGCAGTCGAGGCAGTGGCGACGACGACGCCAGTGGCGGCGATGACACCAACAGCTATGGCAGTCGCGGCAGTGGCAGTCGCAGCGGTGGCGACGACGACTCCGCCTGTGGTAGTCGCGGCAAGGGAGATGACGACGGCGGCTTTGGCAGTCGCGGTTGTGGCAGCGATGGTAACGATGGTAGCAATGCCCGCGGTGGCGATTGCGGTTCCACATCGGCGGCACCTGGTAAGAATTCCGGAAAGAAATCCGGCGGTCGTAATCTCAAACAGACGGCATCGCTCTTCGCCCAAAAGGCGGCACAGGAGGCAAAGGCGGCCAACGATGCCCAGATACCGGCATCAGATCAAGTTAAATGCGATTATGCCACCAAGGCGATCCATGCCGCCAAGGCGGTGGAGGCAGTGCTCGCTGGCAAGCAAGAGATCCTGACTGAGCTGCGTCAGGAGCTGGTCGAGGCGGAAACGGAGGTAACGACACTCTCCACGCCGCTGCCCGCCATGCAGGAAAGTGCTGAAGCGGCGGCCAATGCCGTTCGCGATGGTCAAACGCATCTGAATACATTAAAGACGATCGTACAAGCGGCCACCAACAATGCCTGCAACATACAAAACGTGGCCAAGGGTGCCCAGCAGGAGCTGGCCGAGAAGACACAGATTTTGAGTGCGGCTCAGCATCGTGCGGAGAACATCGCGCGCCAGATGGCCGAGGCCAAGGCCGATTTTGACAAGACCAAGGTGGCAGCGTACAAGGCGGTCTGCGCTGCCGTTGAGGCCAAGCAGAAGGCGCAGCGTACCCGCAGGATGTCCTGGATGTATGCCGATAATTTCTGTGAGTTGTAGATGGGCCCAAAAGCAAGTGGCGCTAGTACGCAACTCCCCCAAAGTGGAGATATTCTGTTCAAATTTCTAATGTTATTATGTTGCGGTTCTTCGGTTTTAATTGTATTGCAATACAGACAATTCAATAAATAAATGTATATGCAGTAAACCAAAGGTTTTTCTCATCAGCAGACAACTCGATCTAGCCATGGATCACTTAGTATCTGGTCGAAGCTTTCTTTCAAATGGACTTATTTAATTAATTACAATTTTAATGGCGCATGTGATATGTAAAAGTTTCAACAAATATTCAAAGGGTTTCGTTAACTTAAAACTTGAAATATTTTCCATTTTTCAACTCAATTTGCAGATTTATTAACCTAATTAAAGCTCAAATGTATATTAATTATGGAAATCATAATATTTTGGCTTAGTTAAGATCGATTTGGAACTCGATTGGCAAACTGCCAAGGGTATACAAACTTCGTATCTCATTTTGATATTATAATTATAATTTCATAAGTGAAGCGGAACATGAGTGTTGAACAAAAGTGAAATATACTCGTACAGCTGGCACACAGAACCAGAAATGAAGATCGCTATCTGGAAACCCGCTTCTGTTCGAGTCACGCTGTTGTGGCCCAATTAGCATTATCAGCGTCACAAACAATAGCAATAGGAAGCTCCCCATCAATGGCAATGCCGATTCCATTTATTATTGTATTCTACAAGCAGACTGCAGCTGATTAAACTCCTCACTTGCCGTAAGGCTTCTTCTTTTTGCACTTGTCGATGGGTATACAGGTGCCGGCCGAGTTTCTGGCGTAGCCATCGTTGCAATAGCAGCCGTCGGGACAGCGGATATGTCGGATCAGGCAGGGCTCGCCCAGAGTGGCGCATTCCGTTTGGCAGCTGGGACCGCACGGCAGGAAGGTCTCATTTATCCCGCACTCACGTGGCGCTATGGAGGGATTCATAAGGGGTTACGATGGGTGGTTGGGCAAGGGACGTGGCCACTCACTGATTGGTATTTGAGCTGCTGCCAGGCAACAACAGCCGATCAACAGCAGCAGCAGCGGCACATAGTTCGAGGGAAGAGACATCGTTGCGTCGCAGCTTACCAAAAGTTAAAAACAAACTAAACCGATGAGCTCACAGCCCCCGGGGTTTTTATACCTGCCAGAACGTTGAGATCTCCGGAGGAGGGGAACCACCAAATCAAGGGGGATCACTTACGGCTTACAAAAATATATGTTGCTGGTTTATTTCATCATACAGTTGTTTGTGGGAGAACTACATAAAGCGTACAGAGTGCTGTTGGCTATCGATAAAGAGATACCTGCCTGCCCCAGGTGGACCAGATGCTGTTGGATCAGGGGGAGCTGCTGCGTCTGCGTCGCTTGTGTCGCTTGTTGCTCTTCTTGGTGGGCGTCCGCCGTCGTCGCTGCTGGCGCCGCAGCTCGGCATCTCGGCAGTTGGAGGGGCTTCTCGATCTACTTCTGCGACTTGGCCGCGATATGCTTCTGCTCCTGCTTCGGCGTATGCTCCTGGATCTATTTCTGCTTTGGCTTCTGCTACGTCTTCGCTTCTTGGGACTCTTTCTCAGCTGCTGCTGCTGCTGCTGCTGGCGCTGCTGCTGTTGCTGATGCTGCTGTTGCCCCTTTCGAACTGGAAGCTTTGACTCCTTGGCGGGCTTGCTCTTTGGCCGCCGTCGCCGGGTGGAGGATTCACGACTGGAAGCACTGCTCGACCGGCTACGGCTGCGACTCCTACTCCGTCGGTGGTTCTTGCGGTGACGCGAGCTGGAAGTTTTCGCCGGTGTGGACACCAGCTGGACGTCGTCGTCATCGGATAGAAGAACGGAAGCAGCAATGACAGCTTGGGGCGGCGGCGGCGGCGGCGGCGGATGAGGAGGAGAGGAAGGAGCGCGGACAGGTTTGCTGATGAAGGTATTGGTGCTATCGTCATTCAGCAGATTGTATTTCTCCAGATCGCAGCCATCCACCTCGTCATCGTCCTCGTCATTGTCATCGTCCTGGTCATTGTCAGCCTTCTCATCCAATTGGGCTTCCTTGTCGTTCTCCTCCTCCTCCTCCTCGTCGTCATTGTCCGGTCCAAAGTAAGTGATGGGTATGGAGCGTACTGAATCGTTGGACTCATTGTCACTATCGCCGGCAACGGCTGGGGAAGCAGCACCTACCGCCGGCTCAGGCGCATTCGGTGCGGCACCGGACACTATACTGCCCACAGTGGTAGCCTCGCCTAAGGGAGAGAGGAATCAAAAAAGGGATTTAGGATTTGCTGATGTAGATTTAGAGGTAGACCCACCTTTTATCTGGTTGAGGAACGCCAAAGCCTTGCGTTTCCGCTCCAGCTGCAGCTGCTTCTCTCGCGTTATCATTCCGTTCAGCTTCTCCCGGGCTATCTGCGCCAGCTTGTCCTTCACGCGCTCCTCGGCTTTTAGGGGAAGACATACATGTAATATATTGATGAGCTTTAAATAATTACTAAGACCTTACCTTGTCGCTGTTCCTTTTGCGGCGAGGATGCTTTAGCCTTCTGGCCGGCAGTCCTGGCCAGCAGCTGGGTCTCCACCTGCTTTATCGCTCGCTGCACGCTGTCGGGCATGCCGGGACGCATGTGCTCAGCTCCAGTTCCAGCAGCCGAGGTAGCCTCCTCGTCGCTGGCCTCCTGCGGAAGAGTGGGTTGCAATGGCGCGTGCTCATCCCGGGCACGTATCGAGAAACTTACGGGAGCTGCCAAAATAATAGAATATTATCAACTCAGTAGGGTAAGCAAGGCTCTACACATTACCTTTTTCCAGACCATTCCCGGCCGCGGCAGCTCCGCCAAAACTAAGACCCTTCTTGGACATGAGCGCAGCAGCCACGGCGGCCGCTTTCCGGGTCTTCTCCTCCTTGGAAGCGGCATCCACATCGTCGGTGACCTTGTACAGGTAGTAAGCGTAGAACTCGTTCTCCGGCAGCAGAAAGCTAAAGCGTTCCACACTCTTCGTGCGCAGCGTCTCCTCGAACTGGCGTCCGTTCTTGATTACATACGTGGCCGTCTTGTCAATGATGTGACGCAGTGTCTCCTCCGGAACGGGGAAGGTCAGCACAGGCTCCGGCTTTTGTGGGAAATATGAATTAGATTTTTCGTTTGAAAGAACTAATATTTACGCACCTTTACTGGCTCCTGCTGCTCCGCCTCATCCTCATCCTCGCTCTCGGAACTGTAAAACTGGGCCAGGGCCAAAGCACTCGTATTTTTGAGCAACTCCACCTGCGGCGGCTCGCCACTGTTCCCCTCGCTGGCCGCCTCTGGCTGTTCTGGCTGTTCTGGCTGGACCGTCGTCTCCTCCTCGTGGGCAAAGGTACTGCCATTATACTGCAGCAGCACGGGTGTGAACTCACCGCCCTGGCTGTGACCCTCGGACCGGCAGCTGAGCGTCGGCGAGGCAGTGCCATTGGAGTGCTGGTAATTTCCAGGATTGCTGCTCTCATCTTCCAGCAGAACGGTCTGGAGGGGCACGCCCTTGATCTTGCTAATCAGTTGGGTGTAGGCACAGTTGGCCGAGGGCTTGTACTTGATGGTGGGCACCGTGATGATCACCTGGGCATAGCCCTTTTTGTTCCCCGCACCGTCCTCGCTGCTTTGTAACTCATCCTGCTGCTGATCGGGATTTTGCTGCTGATCCAGTGGCATTTCTGGAGCTGGCGCAAACTTGGCAGCCTTGATGGCGGCCAAGAGGTGACGGTAGTAGGGCTGCAGGTACCCGCCCTGGGTAAGGAAGTCGAATTGGGCATTATTCGCTTGCTTGGCCTTAATTAGGATCTCCATCTGGGCGCCCTGGGTGGCAATGAAACGAGCCGTCTTCTCAATGATGGCGTGCTGCTTCATCGTCTCCGGCTGGTGGAGTAGGAAGAGTGTTATTGCAATTATAGTTTCCCTGTAGGATTCTGACAACTTACCAGCTGCATGTCCAGCGGAGGCGCTAACATTAGGGTGCATGGCAGGACGAAGGGCAGCTCGTTCTCCTCGGAGGTCGGCGACAGTTGGGCCGGGACCGTGGAAGTGCTCGAGGTCGCTGACTGGCCATCGTATTGGAAGCCCACCTGACTGTAGCTGCCGCCGGAGGTCTCCTGTTGCAGTCGCTTGAGGTCCTCCTCTGCAGGATGCGCCAAAAGAAGAGGAGAGAAATGAAGAGAAGGGAAAGGGACTTTAGTACGTTGCATTGACCGTGACCTTAACTAATTCGAATCAGAGCGAGAGGGAAACGTATTCGAGTTGATGGCGAACGGGAGAGAGAGAGAGACACACGCACAGAGAGAAAGAGAGAGGGAGGAAGCTGGAGCTGGAACTGGAGGCGGGGCTGTAAGATCGGTTATGTATAGTCCACCCCTTCCGCAGATCGGGATATACATATGTGTTGTTAATCTGGAAGAAATTGGTAAATCTGTCAGGTTGTGAAGGTTGCGTATTTACCTGCTCCTAGGCACTCTCTCTGCAAATATCGAGGGGATGACTGACGGTTTGCGTTAGCGATGGTTTCATTGTGGTAATCGGTAATCGGTTATCGGTGGTTGTTTTTGGATATCTTTTCAGTTTTTGTCTTGACTCAATTAGGTTTTATCATGACAAATATATTGGCATATTGGGTTTGATCGTTTCTTGATACCTTTCAGTAGTTGTAATTCAATTTGTTCGTAATTTTAGGGAGTCCCCAGGCACAAGGGGTGTCGATATCGCTGGTTTTATTTAACTAACGATAACTATTATAACAAATAACTTGATTATTTTGATATCGAACGACAGAGCCACGAATGGCCTTCGGCAATCGGGTGAAAATGGTACCTAATATGAGAATTATGTCTCAAGAACCAAATTAGGGTCCCTTTTCTCAATGTCCGTTTAAAGTTAACTCCTGGTTAAATGTATTTTTGATCTACATTGCGAAAACCCAAAGCTAGATTGTTTTAAAACTTTTTTTTATGAACTTCTAGTATAATTTTGTGTTCCATTCGCTATATTTATTTTATTTATATAAAATAACTATAGAGCTAAAAAATAATTAAAATTAAAAGCTAGCGGGAAGATTATCAGGTTGTACAACCCCTTAAATATATAAATTAATGTTGCTGGGTATTTAATGTTATAATTTTAATAACAACCTTTACTTTCTAACCTTTGTTAGACCTATCCCCTCCTCCACAATCAATTCTTTAAACACAAAACTAATTTTTTAACTAAACTCTCCAGTTTTCAACTTGTTAGCAAAACAAAACCAGATGGATTATCGACACCCCTTAACGGAAGACGTTAGAGGCTGACGGCCCTGGTGGACACACTCACCTTGACGCAGACGCAGCTCCTCCTCGTTGTTGTAGAGGAACAGGTAACGCTCCTCCTCGCACAGCTGCTCCGCTCGCTGCTCCTCGGCACTGAGATATTCCAGACGGTTGCCATAGCCGCCCGGTGGCGCCTCATGCGGCGCCAGTTCACAGAGCGCTCCACGCACATCGTATCTACGTCGGTTTCGGTTTCGGTTTCGAAGGTGGGAGATTTGTGTTGGTTGCCGAAATATAGAGAGCAAGCAGAGAAATATAAACAGAGAGGAGAGAAAAAGCATTATTAGTCGACTGACAGTTTCAGGGTCGGGCGGCGCGCCTGGCGGGGGCGGAAGCAAACGGATCGAGGCAACGGGGGCGACGGAACTGCGCTCCTGGCGTCTCCCTGGCCCATTTTGCTTCGCATATCCCCCGCTCTCAATCACACACAATATTCATATATTCATATATATATATAATAGTATATAGTATATAATGCAGATCAGATTAGATTAGGTTTAAGGCTAGAGAGATCGTTCATACATACCGCTCCGGTGGCTAAAAAGTTAATCGGTTTACATTTAAAATGGTCAAAGAATTACAGTTTCAAAATTGTATATATGGATAGAGATTACAGTTTGAGAAGCACTGAAAAGAGCTGTTATTACAATGGTATGTGTTGTGTGTATGTGTTGTATGTGTGAATATGTAGGTGTGCAGTCCGCAGTTCATTCAAGTCGTCTCTATGAGTACAGCTGCGGTCAGAATGGCAGCAGCGCCATAATTCGATTTGGAGCGTTGCAATTTGCATTTTTGGCTGCAAGGAGTTTGACTTTTAGCAACCGATGCAACCAAGATTTTCCAAAGAAAATCTTTTCTTTTTTTTTTTGTAATTACTTCGAACCAAATCTTGATATTCAGCACTAGCATTCCGACCGCAGGTGTGTACGTGTAGTAAGTCGTCCTACCGGGACACAACATAGACACGTGTAGCTGTAGTTGCAGTTGGAAGTGTTTGTGGCGTATGTGTAGCTGTTGGGATATGTTCGACTGTGTGGGTGGCAGTGGCTGTGTGCGTACGGGATTATCGTATAATTAATGCTCGGGGCCAGCCCCAATTATTAACCTGTCTATCTTGAGATTTACATCGCCCATCCAGGGGATCAGCTGCTTGCCATGGTCCATTTCGCGGGCCTTCTCATCCTCGCGGAATATCTTGCAGGCGTATCCAAAGACGAGCAGCTCCAGCGGCGGTTGACGGGCCTCCAGACTGGCCGCTGACACTGTGCTCCCATTGCTATGGCCAGCGGTGGCGAATGGATGGATGGTGGCTCCGCTGCCCGCTCCCGTCTTGCGGAGAATGCCACCGACGCTGCCGCCGCCGGCGCTGCGCACGTTGTAGGGCATCATTGCGGTAGTATTAACAGGATCATACAGAATCGGAGGGCTCCAACACAAAATCACTCTCCCTTTCTCTCTCTTTCTTGCACTCGCACTCGCTGGCGGTCTAGGACTCTGACTCGGGCTCCCTCTCTCTCTCTATATATATCATCATCACTCACAGTATCCGGAAACAATATTAGGCTCTTCTGGGCCCAGAGGATTTCTTTAATGGCCGTAATTTGTCGGTTTCTATGTATTATTTTGCGTGCGAAATAAATGCCTTGGCTGCAGTGTGACCAGATATATGGGTGCTTCTTCTTGCCAGCCATTCGCTAGCCAAGGGTAGCCATGGTAGACAAAATACCAGAAATAGCATAAAGACAAAAGTGTGAATGGCAAGCTAGCCGCTCGAATTTGAATGGCTCTTGAAATCGAATTGGAATTTATGTTAATATTATTTTTTTTACTGAATTCATAAAGTTTAAAAACAGCCGATCAGAGTAGGCCTGACATGGGGCTGTCAAATCAGTTCGTTGGCTAATAAAATATACATATTCAGTTTTCTCTCGGCAGTCGTCGCATTTGGACCTTTAATTTGTATTTATTATTTTCTTTAAATTACATTTTTCTAAATATTTGACAAACTCATGGTGAGTTATTTGAAAAAATGTTTACCCATTCGCTTTCCATAATTTTCCAGAGTTTTCAGCCACTGACGTACGGAGTTGTCGGCATGGGTTTCAATGTGACGGCTCCCGGGAGATTATCTCATGTAAAACAAGGACCAGAATAACACAAAAAAAAAAAAACAAAAAACTCTAGCACGGAACACCGAAAGCGGTCAAAGTCCGTTGGTATTTTTTTTCCATTTTGCAAAACGCGCGAGAATAAGGACGGGAGGACTGGGAGATGGCTGGTAGAACCGAATAATTATACTCTAATGGATGTCCATTCGGAAATAAACAAGATGCAAGAACATCCACTCAACTAATTTCTTGGATTCAGCTTTATGTTGAATGTACACTACAAACAGGACCAAGAAATCATCCAGATATACTGTGTTACATCAAGGAACACTCTATATATATACTACATACATGTAGGGGGGTTAAAAGGGATACACAAGAAATTTTTGAAATTAATTATATCGTCCACTCGTACACGCAACTTTGTGCTCTACAAACAGGATCAAGAAATCATCCAAATTCACCGTTTAATGTCAAATTAGCCTGCCAGAAACAAATCTGAAACGTGATCAGTCCTGTGCGTATGCAATCCCACTTGTTTCCTTTTCCATTCTCATGCATTTCCATTTCATTTCCACAGTTCCCATCCGCTTTCGGTGTTTCCGTTGCCAAAATGTAAATTAATGTAATGTAATAGAAAATAAACATCATCTATTACCGCATTTTTATTTTTATTTTTATTTCGGTGAAAAGTATGATCCTAATCCTTGGCATTCGGATGCTTAAGCGTTCGCAGCTTGGAGTATATGATGTCCCAGTCAACGTAGGCGCCCACCAAGTGCCGCTTGTTGCCCGGCGCATCCTCATACGCCGTTCTACCGTGCAGCATGCGCAGATTGTTGAACACAAACACATCGCCGGCCTGCGTCTTAAACTCCACCGCCTCCGAGTGGGCCAGTTCCAGAAACTTGTCATAGGCCCGATACCAGGCCACGGCCTGCTCCAACGGCACCGTGAACCGACTGTCTCGCTTGGTCGTGTTCTGATTAATCCTGGCAAAGCCACCGTCCACATCCAGACATATTACCGGCGCCCGCCAAATGCTGTGAAAGGGTCGCGACGCATCGCCATCGTGGCCAATGTCGAACCAGTTGACGGGCACCGAGCGCAGAATCTCAAAGTCCGCCGGATGCTGGCGTCGCAGCTCGGAGGCCACATTAAAGCCATCGGTCATGGTATTGGCGCCGCCCGAGGAGGCGGACTGGACGAGAGTATGCAGGATGTTGATGCCGGCCTTGTACTCGTAGTAGGGCATGTCCGTGTGCAGCGGCAGGGGAGTCATCAGGTAGGCATAGTTTCCCGCATTCGGTTTGGACTTTACCTCGAAGACATCTCTGCGGAATGGAAATGGGAGAAATGGTGGTTTACTCAAGCCAAGTGGTATCAGGGGGCTGCCGGTACCCTGCTATCGTAAGTACTATCTGCAAGGCGCTATCAAGAGCACCTGGCTGGGAATCAAAACACAACGATTATGAGACCATTTCGGCTGTAATAATCATCCGATCGTGATAATATTTGGTTGATTACAGCCAGATAAAGGCGCTTTCCGCCTTTATCTTAGGGTTTAAATGAATATATTCCGCAAGAATATTTACCCGTAGGTGGTCCGCTTGATGTAGCCAATCCGCTCGGCCAGATGCTTCGCCACATTGATGTCATCGGGCGCTCCTTTGAGGATGGCAAAACCCTGCACTGCCAGCGCCTCCAGCCAGGCCTGTAGCACAGCATCCTGCTGGATAACATCCTGGTAGCTAAACTCCTTTCGCACTGCCTCGAACTGTGACTTGCCCCAGAGCTGGACGGGTGGCTTATACACCTCGTCGAGGTAGCGCTGCCTGGCCGCCTGACCAAAGTCTCTCTCCCTCAGCCAGGCAATGTCGAAGGCGCTCTTGTGCTCATCCTGCCAGATCACCTCCAGCTGCTGCTGTTCCCGGTTATAGTCCACTTTGGCCACTTCGATGTTGACGGGTCCGCGCTCCCAATGGCTCTTTCTGGCCCTTGTGGCGGCATGGAAGCAATCCGGGCACTGGCAGTTGTCCCTTAGCCACACCTGCGGATACTTGAGGGTTGCTCCTTTGTCCTCCTGGACTTCCACAAAGCCGGGAGCCAACACACGAGCCGCCGTGCTCGCCTGCCGACGGAGCAAGTGGCCAATCAAGTGTTTACAGCTCAGCATTCCGGGTTGAACTAGCGCAGCTCTGGCAGACTACCGGACTGAGCGCTCTTCGGAGATAAGCGAAGCTCCCTCCCCTCCAGCTTATCGCTGGCCGTTGCTCTGCGCCGGCAGGGAGAGTTTTTGCACCAACGCCTGCGGCTGCTCCACCCAGCATTCTCTTAGGCTGTCCACGGGAAAGCTTCGCCGGCCTTGGCAGAGCGAGCACTCCAAAAAGAGAGCGTTGACGGGGACTTCTGGCTGAGATTCGGTAGGTTTGCCAGGCGGCTGTTCCTCTTTCCCGCCTTTTTTCCTATTCTTACGGAGTCGGCGATGTCGCTTCTTTTTGGTCGTTGCTGCCTTTCCATTGGTTGATGTCTCGACTGCTTTCTGAGGAGGCACCGCCGCCGGGACCTTCTCTTCCTCCTCTGGTTGCTCTGCCACTTGTAGCTCTGTATTAACGCCCGGAATCAGAGGCAGCGAACAGCGTCGGCACAGCGAGCGTTTCATAGCGGGAGCCCTGCAATCCAGGATTACAAATTATAATGATTAGGAGCGAGCCACTGGATAGCCTTTAGGGAGCCCACTTACATGTGCGAGACCGCCTTGGTGCCCACATTGCGGCAGAGCTTGCCATAGAAGGCGGCCAGTTTGGTTTGATGGCTCGCCGCCATCAGATGCGACGCCTGGAACAGGAAGTTCATGCGCGAGGAGACGTGCTGCTGAGACACCACCTTCCGTTTGTTGCCCATGGTTGCGTTAAATCTTAGCCAGAATTTGCAAATTTCGATTTGTTAGTTTTCAAAACACATGTGTGCGCTGTAATGTGACCGCGGGGCGCCAAGAAACGCTGCTTCTGCTGCTAAAGTTATGGAAGTACCATTAAACAAATAAAACCAAAACAAATCTTAAAATTGTACAATATAAAAACAATAAAAATAATAATAAGCAAGCATATGTTTTAATTTTAAAAATAACTACAAATATTTATAATAAAATAAATAAATATACCAAACTGAAGCTGTTTTCGGGGCGAATGGCAAACTGTTTTTTCCACGCACTACGACTTTGCCTGCCTAAAAATGGCTGGTCATACTGCGGTAGCCAGCTGTTTCCCGCGTTTTTGATTTGCAAAATTGCAATTGGGGAAAGTGCGACGAAAAAACGGGGCAGGACGGGAAAACGCGGAAAAGCGCACAATGCAACGCCGCCCGATCAGCTAAAAACCTTGCTCCGCTCTCACAGAACCCACACATTAAGCACGACAAACTTGACTAAACCCCTAAAAATCGAGGCTCTGTTGTTTTCGAGAGCAGCTGCATCATGTTTGTGCAGGACCTGCGAAACGACTTCTACCGCCAGCTGGTGGGCAAGCGCATCTTGATTGTGGTCAACTACGACATCGACGCCATCTGCGCCAGCCGTATCCTGCAAGCGCTGTTCAAGTACGACCACATGCTCTACACGGTGGTGCCCATCATGGGCGTCACGGGGCTGAAGCGGGCCTACGGGGAGCATCAGGGCGACGTCAAATACGTGGTGCTGGTCAACTGTGGCGGCTGCGTGGACATTGTAGAGCTGCTCCAGCCGGCGGAAGATGTGACCTTCTTCATTTGCGACTCGCATCGTCCGCTGGACGTGTGCAACATCTACAGCGATCGCCAGGTATGCATCTTGGGCGACGCCACTCTCGAGGAGAACATACCGGGATTCGAGACCATCTTTTACGATTCGGATGAGGAGGAAGACGAGGAAAATGATGATGAGGATGGCGGCGGCGAGGGAACCTCCGATCGGGACGAGCGAAACAACGACAGTGGCGCCGGGGAATCGGATTCGGAGGAGCAGGGCGAACGTCGGCAGCCACGGCAAAAACTCAGCCGCCTGGAGCGGCACGAGCAGCGCATCCTGAAGCAGCGGGCCCGCCGTCAATGGGAATCAGAGCGCGACAGGATCATGTTCGAGTACACGCAGTTCAGCTATTACGGCCGCTCCACCGCCCTGCTGGTCTTCGAGCTGGCCTGGAAGTTGTCCAAGGACAACATGGATCTGCTCTGGTGGGCCATCGTGGGCATCACCGAGCAACTGCTCCTGGGCAAGATCGAGAGCAGCGCCTACACTCTCGAGCTGGAGCAGATCCAGTCGCACGTCTCGCGGCTAACGAACAAAACCAACGACCAGAACACGATGAGTGCCTCCAAGATCAGCTTCGAGAACGATCTGCATCTGGTCCTATACCGCCACTGGCCCGTTACGGAGTCCATGAGGTGAGCCTCGGCTTGGGTTTTGGCTTTGAAATTGCGTTTTCATAAGACTTTATCACTCTGCTTCAAAGGTACTCCCGGTACGCCAGCTGTCAGCTGAAGCTGTGGACACTGCGCGGCGAGAAGCGGCTTCACGAACTGCTCCTGGAAATGGGCCTGCCCTTGGTGCACGCCCGCCAGACGTACGGCGCCATGGATCTGGTGCTGCGCAAGGAGTTCTACTCGATGGTGGAACGGCTGGCGGAGAAATACGATATACCGGACATTGTCTATGGCACGTTCACGCTGAGCTACGGCTACCGGAGCAGATACGCGGCGGCGGACTATGTTTACGCCCTGCTAGCCATCATGGAGTCGGTGAAGAAGAACAAGACACCGGAGGACTGTTTTCTGGAGGCCTCCGATGCGTTGAGTCGGCAGCACAAGGAATTTTTGGCTGCCGGCATCGAGCAGGCAAAGCTCCTTCATGCCGCCGTCTTTAGGCAGGTGCAGAGCAGCCTGGAGGCACGCCTGGTAAATTCAGCGGGATCCTTCTTCTACTATGTCCTGCAGGAGGAGCATGCCTTCTTCTCAAATCCGTATGCCTTGGCGCTGCTGGCTCGTTTCCTACTGCGCGGTCACGTGGCCACGAGCCGGACTAGAAAGGCGCCGGATCTGCCGCTGATTGCCGCATGTCCGCTGGAAGCTGCCCAGGGCATGTGCCTGCTGGTCGGGATTGCTCCGGTTAGGGAGGACTCGCCGAGAAACTTCTTTGGCAAGGCCTTCGAGCAGGCGGCCCAGAAAAGCGGCGTCTCGCTGCTGCAGGACTTCTTTGAGCCGGCGGTAGTGCAGCTACGCCAGAGCGATCTCACCCGCTTTCTGGACGCTCTCACCGTGCTGCTGGCGTGAGGCTACCCTGCGCTGCCCACATCCCTGCTCAATCACGCTTAGTTTATAATTATTTGGTAAGGATTTAGAGACATTACGTATGTGTAACCTTTAGTTTTAACGAATCGTATTTATTAAATGAGAGCACAACTTTGTAAGGACCCCGAAGCTGGGCGCCCGAACCCCAAGAATTGTGTAAGGAAAACAAATTTTTTTTGAAAACTATTGTGTTAATTGGACCTAGAAATAAATGCGTAGATATTTAAAGTGTTCACCATAAAATCGAGCGAGTTTTAAAAGGGCGGAAAGTGTTTGGAAAGAAGATCTGAATAAATCAAGTCCTAAATGAGGATTTTCTAGGTTGTGGAAGGAAACTTATAGCCTCTAGCTCCCTGAGCTCGTTTCCTTATGTTTAGGTCAGTCATTCGTTTCCATTGCTTGCTCGTTTAAGGCTCCCATTTATTTGGGGTGTCCAAATCTTCTTAGACAGTACTTTTCTACAAACAAATTAACAACAAATCCCTCTTCAACGCATTAAATAACCGTTTTTAGCCGCCATTAGCTCTTGATGGTTCTTGCTTGTGCCTTTTTCTGCTCCGCCTTCAAAGGCTCAGCGCTGAGAATACGCGCTGAACCCAGGCAGGCGAGGTCATCGTAGAAGACTGCATATTGGCCCGGTGTAATGGCTCTCAGGGGAACATCCAGTTGGACCTCAAACTGGTCACCAGTAGCGATACGCAGGTAGCAGTCCACCAACGGTTTTGTGTGCTGGAAACGAAAGCGACAGCGCAACGAACCGGTAGCCAGAAGCCTGGCCTGGGAGTCCCCACACAGCCAGTTTGGTGGATCGATGTGTATTCGCGTGCTGAGGAGAGCGGGATGATCGTGGCCCGACGCCACATAGATAGTATTGCTGGCTGCCTCCTTCTTGGCCACGAAGTAGGGTTGCAGGAAGGAGCTGAGCCGACAACGCTGGCCCACGGTCCACTGGTGGATGCCCTTGTGCTGGCCCACTGTCACGCCGCTGTCAATGTCCACAAAGTGGCCGCTCCGGGAGATAATGTACTGCAAAGTAGGGAAAGAACCAATGAATCCATTGAAAGAGCTTTGCGGGAGAAGCAACTTACCTCCCTTATAAACTCCTTAAAGTTGCGCTTGCCCACAAAACAGATGCCGGTGCTCTCCTTTTTGTTCGCCAGCCGCTGCAGCCCGATCTTGGTGGCCAGCTGCTTCACCTGGCTCTTCGCCAGATCCCCCAGCGGAAACATGGTGCGCTGCAGGGCCTCCCGAGGTATACCGGCCAGGAAGAACGTCTGGTCCTTAAAGGTATCGGCGGGGATGAGTAAGCGAGCAGCTTCTGTGGTACCAGTAGCACCGTGCTCCAGGAAGTTGCCCAGACTGTTGCGGGCATAGTGACCCGTGGCCACGGCATCATAGCCCAGGTGCTCAAGGGCGTGCTTGTGGAACAGATCGAACTTGATGTGCCGATTGCACAGGATGTCTGGGTTCGGCGTCAGTCCCTGCTGATAGTCGTCCAGGAATTGGCTGAACACTGCCGTCCAGTATTCGCGCACGTAGTTCACCTGGCGCAGCTCCACGCCTAGGCGTCGGCATGCCCATTCCGCGTCTTTGAGGTCCTCCTCGCCGCTGCACCGACCCGCCTCGTCCAGCTCGTCCCAGTTGCGCATGAAAACGCCCAGGACATTGAAGCCGCGGTCCCGCAACAGATGGGCGGCTACGGCGCTGTCCACGCCCCCCGAAATGCCCACCACCACATTTCGGATCATTAAATTGGAATTTTTAAACAAAATACGATTGCAGGAAGACTTGGTTTGTTGTTGTTTTGGTTGCCGGCAGTGAAAACAGCTGATTGGCGGCATAAGTGTGACTGTATTGCGCTTAGTGTTGTCCATAGCTATTTTCTGGCCAGTTCTGGCTATTTTGCATGACATACAATTGGAAACCGCGGATTTCGCGGAAGCCATTGTTGTTGGCTTTTAAAAAATATTAATGGTTATTATAAAAGACCTTAAATAAGTATAATAACTATATATATTTTATATATATATGTATATAACTAACTATAAATTGTGCTATTAAAAAGTAATAATTCGAAATCTAACTATTTTTTGGTATTCAGGTCGGCCAGCCCTTAGTAGTTAGCTTTTAAAAGCTTTCGGTTTTCGAATTTCTCTACCTTCTGTACGCTTTCAAGTCCCGCTATTCTCTATTCGCATGCTTTTTGGCCTGTTCCTTTTCCGCCATTGTCGGGGATTCATTAAACTCTAGTTTATTTCACTTTTGAACGTCGGTCGGTTCGGTTCGCCGCGGATTAAATTGGAGGCAAGCACGTGGAATCTCGTCCGTTTCTGCCCGCTCAGTGTGCGTCTTACGACCTGCAAGCTGCGAATTGCATGTAAGCTAAAACTAAAAGAGATTCTTACTACATTTTTTTCGAGTGAAGTGCGTGTGGAGTAGGTGTGCCGCTGCGTGCCTCTGTGTTTGCTATATAAATGAGTGTGTGTGTGTGTGTTCTGATGCCGCACACACGCCTAAGGAGTGCAAGAAGGAGGAGGGGAAAGGAAAGAACGCGCCGAAAAGCGGCAACTTGCGGCATTCTGCGAATCAAAAGAATTCGATGAAAATTAAGGAAAGAAATAAACCTTTTTGTCCCTATCTAATCCGTCTACTCTTTGTGGCCAATTCGGCTTTGATTTTGTGGCGGCAAAGTCGCCATTTGATGGCCACTTGGTGACAAAACATTCGATCTAGCGGCGATCTCTACGTTTTTCCAGGAAAAATTACTCTTAGCTTACAGAAGTCAATTGTGGGAGCAAACTTTGATTAAATTTGTGTCTTTTTTACAGATTGTGGCAGAGTTTTAAAAATATTTGTATAAGTGGCAGCGCCAAATGAATATTTGTAAAGAAATGTTAATGAAAGGTGTTCGAAATTTGTATATATTAAGCTTAAAGGGGGGAAAACACATTTCTTCTAATCTCAGAAACATTTGTCTTAAAAGTCAAGGTATAACCGCAGCGATTTTTCAAGTTTTCGTATTATTATGTTCTATGTGTGTGTGACTGCTAGAGTAAAGGAGAAGGAATCAAAGAATCTAAAAATATTGAAGGAGACACTTGACCGTAGTTTCCGTCTTCGCTTTACACTCCTTTCGGTTTGCTTTTGTCGTGTAATTTGGCCTAATTTTTGGTCGGTGGAAAAACATTCGATCTAGCGGCGGAGATCTCTGCGTTTTTTCTTCGGAAAATTGAGTTTGCGTCACAAATACCAGTAGCCAAAGTAAATATAAATAAATATAATATAAAATATAAAAATAAATATAACAAATATAAGAATATAAGTTATATAAATAAATATTTGTCATATTTTTATACTTTTCCAATGTGCAGCAGGAGAATTAAAACTAACCGTTTCTAAATGAGTTCGAAGGAGGTTTCATATTTGTTACATTTTTCACATTTCTGCTTGGCATTATTAAAAAATATATTGGTTGATAAAGTGTGTGTGTGTGTGTGTAGGAAGTATAGGAGTGAGCGGGACAAAACTGCAAACTTTTGGCATAATGAGAATCAAAGAAAATGAAAGAAGAAACGTATGTGTGTGTGTGTGTGTGTGAGAGAATGTGTGGTACGCCACAAAGCGAAGGAGCAAGCGAGAAGAAGGGATAAAGAAGATAAAGAAGCATTCGTCCCCGTTCTCGGCTCATCGGCTGCATTTTGTGGCAGCAGTTTGGTGAGAGAGCACTTCGGATCGGAGATCTCTGCGTTTTTGTTTTTTTTCGTGAGAATAGTTTTTAAATTAAATTTGTGTTCTGCGTTTATAGAAAGAGCTTAACGAACGGAAAATCCTCAAGTAGTCACATATTATTTCGGAAACTCAAGACCAAAAGTAAGAAATTCTTATTTATTTCACTTAAATAATGACATATTTCACATATTTTTAATATACGCTTTTTGGCTTGAAAGTCTTAAAATTTTTTAAATGTTCAGATTAAAAAACAATAGCCTTGCGGAATTTTATAAAAAATATTGCATTCAGTGAATAATTTTCTTCAAATTGCTTTCGTGTGTGTGTGTGTGTGTTTGTGTGATTGTTTTATACGTTTGTGTGTTCCTGCTGAGTGACAGGGAAGTGCGATTGTGGCATTTTTGTCAAGTTCCGTTTCCCGTCTTCTAGAAAGAATTTAAAGAAATAGGTGGCAACGCCACGAACACTAAAAAGTCAAGTCATGATTGAATGTGGGGGAAACAGATGTACTTATTAAGTTTGTATGTGTGTATTTCGTTTAAATTGCAAAAAATAAACACATTTAATATATTTGAAACATATTTAAAAAACATAAATCGAATACAAATACATATTTAATATAGAAACCTAAGCTAAACAATATATATGGTTAAAACTTTACCCTTGCCACATTTTTGGGCTAAGCGACGAACACAATTTCATAAATTCTGATTAAAAAAGTTGAACCTTAAGCCGGCAGAGATGGCGTTGGATTAAAAAGTTGTTTAATTGGCTTAGAGCGGATTAAGCGACTTGTTATTTACCAGAACGCAGCGGAACTTTGCCAACTAAAATTGTGGGAATTAGCTGGGAACACTTTGAACAATTTTCATACTATTTATGGGGAAATGTAAATAATAATAATAATAATTGAGGGTTTTTACAATCTGCACCATTTCCTTGTTTTTAAAGGATGCAGTAAATAATTTGTGTTGAAAAACGGTTAAGTTTGCTTTCGTTTAATCTGTGGGTTTTCCCACTTTATTTTTCGTTTATTCTTTAACAAGCTTGGTTCGAATTTTTGCCACAATTTTTCGCGTTTTCCCCCTGCCTTTCCCCGCAATACACCCTTCGGCCATGCATATTCAGATATTCAAATTTAATCAAGCTCAAATGTCAGGGGCGATATTTCAACGGGAATTACCGACAGTTCCAACAGAAGAGCCAAAAAACCCGAAATGCAAATATGGAAATATGTATTTGGCCATTGGCATGCGTGGAGGAGCACACTGGCAAAATCGCCGGAAATGGAGATAAATCGTATAGCTCCGGGGCGCACGCTGCCGCCACATATGAAATATTGACACGGCCACGCCCTCTCCATCAAGGGGCGAGAGTGGCGTTGCGTTGAGTCCTTTTGCACTCCTCCGGTCAATTACGGGAGTGTGGCGAGTTTTATTAAATTAAAAATCTCTCTCCCTCTCTCTCTCTCTCTTTGCCACGCGCCACATGTCGATGGATGTCCCTCTGGTCCTGGCAATAATAAAAAAAAAGGCCAGGCAATTAGCCCGCTTCAAAGCGGAGGAGGGAATACAAAAAAAAAATTTAAAAAAAAAGGAAGGGAGGGGGAGAGCAAAGCAGCTAATTAAAAATTACACCAAATACAATCAGCGAACTGAGAGAGAGGAGGGTCAAATCTTGTTGCGTTAATTGCAGGGCCAGGACGCCGCTTTGAGCCAATGCCAGGGCAGTCACTACTGGGTGTGGAGAGCCGTGACTCACGGCCAAGAAGCTGTCAAGTTGAGAAGTTAAAATAATACAAAATATGATTAAAAACAAGAACTATTATTAGTAGTAATTGTTTATATTGTTGGACAGCTTTTACTGATCGAGCTAAAACGTATCCTTTAGTTTAAACTAAACTAGTGCTTGTACTTGACTCAATTCCCTAAGTAATTTAAATCTTCTAGCTAATAGAAGAAATTATTTTTTCTAAATAATTAAGAAACTTGCATTTGTTTGTATTTTTACTTTCTTAATTTTAATGAAACCTTGAGGCACTGCATAAATATTTTCCTTAAGGATATTCTGATTTCCCAAGCGTGTCACGCGCTCATCTCTTTGGGTTACTTCTTTTTTTGGCTTCTGGACCCCGCCTTAGCCTTAGTCTTGGTCTTAGTCCGCCCATGCCATGCCCTGTTTTCCGCCCACGCCGGCCCCAGCTGTCAGTCTGTCAAAATGTGTAGCATGCTTTTTTGGGGTCGCGCTTGCCACTCGACAAGGCAGAGAGAGAGAGAGCGGTGGCGAAGGACGAACGCTGAATGGTACAGAGGCGACAGGAGATTAGTGGAGCTGAAGGGAGAGACTTGGCTCCTTGCAAGGAAGAGGAGACATTTGTCAGGGCTTATATAATTTGGAGTGGAGCAATGTTGACGCCAAAGTTAAGCGATTAAGTGGAGGGGGACGGGGGAGGCTATGTGGAGTAGAGTTCCGAGTCCTGCGAATGCAATTTGCATTTGGCCAACGCAAGCGGAAGCAATTAGAGAAATGGCGGACGGAATCGAGAGTTGTCACCGGAACGGAAATAGTTTCCGCTGCTCGAAACCAATTACACAACAGACCGGGCAACATATTTAAAGGAATATAGGTAGAGAGCTAAACGGATACAAAGATACAGATACATGGGGTTGCCCGGCTATAGGGCGAAGCATTAATCAAGTGGGGCGAAAGATGACAAATGATTGGCCCCGGAATAAAACGATCGCCGGAGATTATTATGGGGCCACCACCCGGCCATAAAAGGCAATAAACAAACAACAACAAAAATAAAGAGAAAAAGGCTGAGGCAAACGAGAATGTGTGGGTATTTTCACGTTTTCCTCCAAGGGAGAGAGAGAGGGGTCTGCATCTCCAGCTGAATGCGCTCAATTTAAATTCCTTGCCACACACAACTCCCCATCTACGAGTATGTATGTAGCAACACAAACATTCGCACTGCAAGCTTAACAAGATGAAATTGTTTTTCGTCGCCAGCACACACTCTTTTACTCTTTGCCAGTTTTCAGTTGCCTTTTCCAGCTTTTCCCGCCTTTATTCTTTCCTTATTTCGACTGTTTCCGCGTTGACTTTACACGCTCCAAAAGGAAAGAAAAAAACAAAAACAGAATTTCCGCTAAATTATGTTTTGGGCATCGGGACAATGGGAAGGGCTTGGGGGTGGGAGTAGGAAAAGGGGTTGTGGAGTCCTGCGGCTCTCGAATTTCCGCAAATACAAAAAAAATAAAACAGCTAAAGCAAAGCAACTCCCAGGAGACATAGCAAGCTCCCTCTTTTCAGCAGAGTCCCCCGATGATTCATTGCCCTCAAGCTTGGGCTTTAAAAATTCTCCAAGATGAGCTACACCTCCCAAAAAAGAGTGCAAGCTTAAGGAAATAGGTTCTACAGATATCAAAAAAGCTATGCAATTCCCTCTTAAAATAGTTGTCAATCTTATTCTGCTTTAAATATAGCAAATATATAATATATATTATATTTAATAATTCGGATAGATTGCATTTAACTTTCCTGGAAACTAAATTAAAAATCATTCGTAAAAACAGATACTTATGAAGAAGGTTGTCTACCTTTCAAAGGAATTATGCAGCCAGCCATATTTTCTGTCAAGATCCTTTTATATTTTTAGTTACACAGACAGTGGAAAAAATAGAGTTCAAATTAGAAATCATATAATATAATAATATACAGTTCAACTTGAAGATTATCTTAAAGATTATCCCTGTAAGAGCTCCCTGTCAAGCTGGCAAATCCGCTGAAAAAGACACTAAAACTTAAGTGTTTCCTCCTAATGTCTCTTCTTAACTTTAAGGACTTACTTTTAATGGGCTCACATTTATTGTTGCCAGTGTAGTTGGCACAGTGTGCGCTTGAACTAACAGCCAACACATATACTCGTACACGCACAACAGCACATGTGTGTATCAATGCCGGGTTCTGTCGCCTGGGCCTTGGCTAAAGGAAAATGCAATTTAAATCATAAAATATAATTTTCATTTAATGAATTGGATCATGTTACAACTTGTCAGCCGCCGCCCAAGCTGCAAGCGAAAAGTATGCTCTTTGGGGGGTGTGTATACACTGGCCGTAAGCACAGTGTGTGCCCTCGATGAATATATGGCATATTTTACTTGAATGACTCGACTCGACTTCGACTCTCGGAAGGCAGCGCTGGCAAGGCAGCAAAGTGGAAAAATTTTGCAGTTTGCGAAAATCTTTTGGTGCGAAAAAGTTTGCCAATGCAGCAGCAGCAGCAGCCTAGAAACTTTTGCCCTTCGCTTTATTGCCACGCCTCCTCCTTGCCACCTTGCTCTGCCCCGCTGGTGGTGGTGCCTCCGTTATCAACTTGATTGAGTCGAAAGCAAGTCTTAGCTGAAGAATTTCGCAATGAAGCCAACACAAAATGCTCACACACACACACTTTTAGTGAAGATTGAATGGCAATATATAAGTGGGGCACACTGGCAGAAATATTTCGGGGGGTTAAGTTACAGAAAACATTGGGAAATTATATTTTGTAGAATTTATAATAATATTTGTTGGTGAAATTCAAGAAATATCTGAATTAAGGAGCAGGAAATAAGGTTTTTAAACGAATTTTCTTCAGCAGGTGATGGGAATTTAGTTGAAATTTGAAATAAACACTATTTATTGTGACCAAAATAAGCATTAATTATATTCTTAAATGCTGATATTATTAATATTAAAGGGAAATATTCTTCTAATTAAGGAAGTTCGTTTTCTGTTTTTCTTAAATAAAACAAGAAGCACATCTGAATGGATTTAAATGAAATGATTTTAAGGACTGTGGGGCTTAACTTTATCTCTGAAAATAATGTCAACTCTATAAACTAAGTTCTTTATTTAGATTTCAAACAATTTCAGCCAAACGTTAAGAAAGTCTGAACAAAAAATATAATAGAAAACTTCCAAGTTGTGTTTTGTCCCATTCTCTCAGTGTGCTCTCCTAAGTAGCTGCTGGCTCTCCTGGCTTTTGGAGCTTCTCTGGACTGGCCTAATCCCGACCAGGCGACATTGGCCCGCTTGTGGGTTATGCAATAAGCTGTTACCCATTTCCTGTCCCGGTGTTCAGGTGAGCGGCATCCCAGTGAAGGAGAGCTCTCTCAAAAAAAAAAAGAGAGCAAAAAAAAAAATGAAAAAAAAGTGCACCACAATGACAAGTATCCGGGGAGGGGTATGGGAATTGGTGAGGCTGCTGTAGCGACATCGCTTGCCGTTGGCCTTGCTTGTCCTTATTCATGTATCACCGCCGCCTGCCCCATACACTTGCCACCGCCCACAAGGTTTCGCCATGTTTCATGTTGTCCTTTTCGGGGACTGCATTGTTTGGGCAACTGGCAACAATAACCGAGGGCGACAAAGAAATGCAGAAAGCGAAAGGCAGGCAGCAGGAGCAGCAGGCAGCAGGCAGCAGCAGAAATAATAACAGAAACAGAAACAGCAGAAGTGAAAGCAGTAAAGAGCGGGGCAAAAGCACAAAAGCAAAACATATTTTTCGGCAAAGTGTAATCCAAGTGGTTACCCCCAAAGGCAGGCGATGAGTGTGTAGTGGGGTAAATTGGGAAGGATGGGTGGTTTTTATCTTATACCATTAGCCAGGGGCAGGTCTCTGCCCAGAAAGGATAAAGGCAAACGGAGAAGGAGGCGGATGGAGACTCCATCTTTCCTTAATTAGCTTCAATGGAGGAGCCACTGGCCAGGGGAATTGAATTCGAACCGAGATCGGGCAGGCTTTAAGTCAGTGGTCACTCTCAAGGGTATGAAATCGGCCTTTTGTGGCCAAATATAATAGTTAAATGGCTGAAGCTAACTAACACTTCTTATTAATTATCGATTACTATTGTTAATCGTGTGAAATAAAGAAGATTACAAAGATTGGGTTAGCACGCACTGGAAGGTTATTAAGAGCACCATCGATATATGTATGATACATATATAGTCGAGTAATTGGCTTTTAATCTACATGCGGCTTAAGCACATGCTTGCCAGTAATCGTTACGGTTATCGCTTCGGCGCAGAATCGATTGTTTTATGCCTTATCGGCAGGCAGTGAGTGGCTTGTGCAAATTTCCCAAATTTCCCAGCAATTTGCCAGGCAACCGATTATTTATCGTGCAGCATAAATTTCGAAATCGCCGTAATCGAACCAGCTGCATCAGCAGAAGCCCCCCCGAAATCCATACACGAAACCCAAAACCCCTGAAATTCAGGCGCAGTGTGTTGTGGTGTGTGTGTGCGGGTGTGCGCTTGTTGCCCATCGAACAATATCCTCATCATCTTCGCATCCTTGTTAATTTTGAGGCGAGCAAATTAATTGGCCTGCCCTTGTTGTGGTCGAAGTTGATGATGTGGCAGTGGATTGAGGGATGCCCGACCTCCTAATGGCCCCCATTTACCGGGTTGCGCCTTCCTTTCTCTCTCTCTGTTCCCGTCCCTGTCCTTGTCTCCTCCTGTCTGTCAGGTGTTACCCAGTTCGAACTGCTCATCAGTCAGTCAGTCAGTCATTCGCATCCGCAGCTGGGATCTCTCTCTCTCTCTTCGAGTCGAGAGTGGAAGCCGGGCGAAAGTCAAGTCAGAAGTTGTCAGCCATTTGGCTCGTGGAAATGTAGATTCCTTGTTTATAATTTATCAGAGGCAAGGGCGGACGAGAGGATGGAGAGACAAAGGGCGGCGGCACAGGCCAAGTGACTGCACTTGGGGATTTGGAGATTTACATGCATAAGGAATGGCCACTTGACATGTCTGTCGTCCTCATCCTCCACCTGTTGTTGCCATGACTAATGGAGGCACCTGGCTCAGCTGTGACAGATATGTAGTTTAAAGTGCCCTCCAAGTGTTGCTAACAAAATAATACAGCCTAGAATAATTTATTAGCATTTGGGGAAGGACTATTAGCAGGGAAGGACCTTGGTCATGGAATGCGTCTTCTCTCGGCCTTTATTAAATGTCTTTTTCGATTTAAAGGGAATTTTTAATGCGTTTTCGGCCACCAGATACACCCAAGAAATTCGCCTGTCTGAAGTAGCTCTGCAACAAATGTTTACCAACTCCAGCTAAGTCGGTTGTGGCAAGTTTCAAGAGTGTTCCCACAAAAGACATCTGAGCTATGGGAGTTGTAATAATTTTGCCTTCCGCTTCCGTTTTCCGTCGCCCATCTTGGGCTTGGCGCTTGAGAGCTGTCACTGCGATTACGAGTTTCAAGTGGCACAGCCACACACACACTGCCTTTCTTGGTGCTCAAACACATCATAAATATGTTGATATTAAAATAAGCTATACACTGCCGGCAGCCACCACCACTTGCCAGAAAAAAAGGTGGGGCCAAGGGGGGATACAAAAAAATACAAAAAAAAAATGGAGGCAAATCCTTTGAATATGTAACACAACAAATAACAAGTTGCCAGAGGAGGGAAGATAATAAAACGCATGTAAATGTGCGCGATGAATACGTAAAATAGATGAAGCGAACGAAATGTAAATTTAGCCAGCAGAACGGAACACAAGAGGGTTAAGTGTCGAGGCCGGTGATGTCGCAAAAAAAAAAAAAGAGAGAGAGTAACACTGAATAAAAGGCTTAAGGAGAACGCTTTGTCTGTCTGTTCGGGCCAAAAAAAAGGAAAAAAAAAAGGCAGACGGCCCGGGCCGGGGTCCTCTGAAAGCAACAGCTACAGTAAAACCAACAAACGAGAAGCAACATCGTGGGGGAACATTTTGGGAGGGGGATAAACATCTAAATTGCAAAGGCGAAGGACAAGGACATCGCAGCATATATTTCCATATACATACATATGCATATGCATGAGGAGAGGGCCGAAAATTTGGGTCCTTTGGTTTGTTCTTGGCGGGGTATATCCTTTTTCCACTTTATAGTTATAAGTACTTGTAGAAATAATATAAATTAATTATGAAATATTTATTTTGACAGTTTCAGCTTGGTAAATACCTAAAAGAATCTTAGATATTAAGTGCTAATAAGTGACTTAACAATAAATTCAAGTGAAAGTCCTTCGCCTACTTCGATTTCATGCCACCTCTCACATTCTGTTCTTTTTTGTTTAGTTTTATTTTTGTGCTGTCTTCTTTGGTAAACACTTTAAGTTGTCCTGTGGCATGGTGGCTCCCTGCTTGTCAGGACCTTCCACACTTAATTTGTCATTTGCCGGCGCCGTTTAGCTGATTCCCCAAGTAATTTGTGATAAATGAATGCCCCAAGTGTGTGTGTTGCTCGGTTATGGTTTTGTCTTGGGCCACCCCCAACCTGCATTCCATCCATTCCATCCATTTCATCCCATTTATTATTTCATTCCTTATTGTTTCATTTGGTTTTGTAGAATGTCTGATTTACCGCCAACAACCTGGGAGTTTGACCAGTTCATAAAGGAATTCATGGAGCCAGATGAAGGAGATGTGCTCATTTGGGACACAAACAGTTTTATGAATTTCAATGGGATTGATAACGCGCCCATTATCATCAATGGGGTAAATACCAATGGTCTAACACCAGAATGGAGCCTCCCGGAAGCAGCATCATCACCTTTCAATGTCGAACTGGATAATATGTGCCCGTTTTCATATGAATTTATATTCAAGCCATACGATAAGGAACCTGCGGATGTACAAACCCAACAACTGCAAGCCCTACAGGAACTGAAGGAGCTAAGCAAACAACAAGAACAACTAATTGCAGAGCAAAAACAGCTGCCAAAGTTAATGCTGGATTCGTTGCCAGAGCCACGCACAACATATCCCGAGATTGCCGCCTCCATCGATATGACACCGTACCTCCAAGAGTGGCCAAAGCCCATTGCCTATGATGGGGAAACCCTGATCTATTATGGGGCTCCTGAGCCGAAAAATAAAATCACACCGAAGAAGGAACCAATGGATGTGTCTTTCGAGGTAGATGTCGTGGGTATATCGGACACAGATAGTGATGAAGAAGAACCAATTGAAGATAGCGATGAAGATATGCATGAAGATATGGAAGATTGGGATGATGATATGGATGATTGGGATGAAGAGATTGATTCGGCTTTCTCTTCAGCCGAATCCGATTATGAGCAGAATGGGCAAGAGTCCGAGAATGATTACGATGATGAGTACGAAGATGAGGATCTTGGCGAGTATAACGAATATGAATCAATCGATGAGTATGAGGAGGATGATGATGATGATGATGATGACGATGACGATGATAATGACGAGGACGATGAAGATGATAATTATCTGGATGAGGGATACGAAGATATACCCTATGGTGATATTTATGAGAATTACATGCAACTTGACTTGCATGTAGAGAACCCGGGACCAGCCATTGCAATTCCGCGCATTATTAACTCTAATCTTGTGAGTTGGTTTAGGGATCTCTCCTCTTTCAATGCTTAAACTCTATCCCAACTATCCCAACCCTATGTAACTTGTAGTATATCTTTATTTAGTTTCTTTGCGTTGCTTCTATATATACATATGTATCTTATCACATTTATTATTTACTTATTATTTCATTTATGATTTACTTACATTTCATTTCCATATTTCATGATGCATGGGCAGAATCGCGGCGATGCTTTGGATCGCATTGTGGATCAGCTCTAAGCTATCCGTATCCAAGAATCCTTGACCGAAACTACTCCCAAAGAACATTCCATATTTGAAGACAATTGTGGCATCCCAAGGAGGTGTCCCCATTTTTTGTTTTCTTCTAGATTTAAGTTGGCCAAGAGAAGACACCATGGTTGTGCCCACAGAAACACATTTTGGTCAGAAAAAGAGTTGGCTCTGAGGTTCTCGTGTCAAATATATTTACCGTGTGCCAAAGGGGATTCTCTTGATCTCTTTATAATTTAATATTTAAATTTAACTTTTGTTTTTGGTTCTCCAATTTTTTGTGGTTAATTTTAAATGAAATTTTCCTGACAACGAAACTAATTAAAGCCAAATAACTCTGTCAAAGTGGAGTCCTCAGTTCAAAGGTGCTAGTCAGGTTTCTGTTGATCTTTTAAATAATTTATTAACTAAATTTAATATATACATATATATTTTTTTTTAAGTAACTACATACTTGCTTTTTTTTTTTTTTTCATTTTAATTAAATTAAAGATTTTATTGTTTGCTTGTAATTCCAAATCAGCGAAAAACTTTAAAACGCATGACTCCCCACCACCACCGATGTGTACATTATATATATTAATATGGACTGAATAATAAAAATGTAAGCAAGCATGAAACTAAGATTAAAGTTTAATTTAAAGGGGAGGGAAAGAGAAACGGTTAATTTATGCGGAAATAAAAGCAAGGAAAGTAGCGGCAATCGAAGCGATTCCGTGTGGAATGCACTTCCTCTTCCACAAAGGCCAAGTTTGTGGAATGATGCCACACTCGAGCAGCTGCGGCGACGTCCGAAAACTTGCCGAAACTTGCGTCGTTCAGCTAATTGTTTGCGCATTTCAATGCCCGCCCCCCTAGCACCACCCCACCACCACACCCGGACTTGAATCAATTTCCGTTTCCTGTGTTACTGGCATTTTTCTTTGGCGAAAGTTTTTGCAAGTTCGCAAGTTCGTCGGACACACTGGTCAAGGCATATTGGGCTTTTGGCCAATTGCGGCTGCAAGTCAAGCGGAAGTTAAATGCAATTCCATAGCAAATTCCCATTGCCATGTTAGAAAATCACACAGGCAAGCAGGCAGGCAGGCAGGCGTTTAAGTCGTATGCAAATGTCACAAACAGAGAATGCGGGCCATTCATTTGGTGACTAACGAACTAGACAAAGGAAAATGCACACACACACACATGCTCGCTTTCGGGTATAAAACAATATAATATGGGGCCTTTTCCAACTGTGTCTGTGTGCACTTTTGGTTTAATTTAAAATAACTATTAGTTATGTGTGTGTGTGTGTTTTAGGCGAGAAAGGCCTTTAAAATTGATGAATGTTCGAGAAGGCATCATATTTGGTATTTCAATTAATTCTAGCTTATAGATCCCTTCAAAGGGATTCAAAAAGTAATCAATAAATAGTTTGAGTTATTAAATTCAGTTTCAATTTGATTTATTTTCATTTCTTTATAATTTTGGTAAGTCTATAAGCTTACCAGCTTATATATTAATGTGAAACATAATTACTATTCTAATGCTTACTA
>JAEIIG010000995.1:0-20824 GCA_018904695.1 Drosophila parvula
AAATCCATGGAAACCCTTAGTTAGACAAGTCAAAATATACTTTATTTATTAATATTATTCATTATTTGATTATTTATATAATGATTTTACATTTAATAAGTTTTATTTTCCATTAAACTTTACATTAGAGCCAAGCGAAGCTCTATACATCGATGAAAAACATAAAAGTAATATATATTTGTTGTATTATGATTTTGCATTCAATTAATATGACATTAATAAATTCTTATTACAATATTACATTATTATTTCTTCGATTTTTCTCTTTGAATATCAATATGTTTCTGTTTCTGTTATTATTTCTGTTATTACTATGATCTGGCCTTAGTTAACTTATCTACTTCTTTGTTAAGACTTTAACTTAAAGTGAGACTAAGGTCCCAGGTTATTTAGTAATCTTTGAAATATAATACATGTTGCCTTTTTTATTATTATAATTCTTGTTTTAAAATAAACAAAAACAACACAAACATATACGCTTTTCCTCTTTTAAAAACCTATCTCTTAATTTCATACTTTACTACCAGTAAGTCGCAGTTAGTTCTGGGTTCGAAACCCTTTTTTTCTTTTTGGTTCCTAAACAGAATTAGTAACTTAATTATCTGTGTAATTCTTTATGCATATACAGAGAAAAACAAGGCACTTCCTTTGCAGATACTCCTGTTTTATATATATATTATTTTGCATTTTGTGTGAAATTTCACTTCCTACTTGGAACATTTTGTTTGTGCTTTATGCCCGCAATCTCTCAACTCTCGGCGATCGCTTTTGTTTGGTGGAGGGGAGGGGAGCAAGAATTCCAGTGAAAAATTCACGCAGTCCCTCAAAATTGAGACTGCAATTTTTTGTTTTTAGGCAAAGAGCACACACACAGAACAGGTTCAATGACCCAAACAGGCGGCGTTCGCGTTGATTCCAAACAAAAGCCCAAAACAAAAAATAAGAACAACGACGAGTGAGCGAGGAACCAAAAACCAAAAACCAAAAACAAAAACCGAAAACCAAAACCGAAACCAAAACAAAAACAACAACAAAAGCTGCACTAAAGACCGATCTCTTCTCCCTCTCGGCCAGAGATTCTTTCTGATCGCCGAGAACGGCGAGGCCAGAGCATTGCAGTTGCCGAATTTTGTCGAGATGACGATGTTTTCTCTGAAACCTGAAATTTGTGCGAAAAAAATATCAAATAGCAAATTACTCATGCGAGGAGGAGGAGGAGGAGGAGGAGGAGGAGGAGCAGCAGGAGCTGGAGGAGGAGCAGGAGCTTGGTCAGGAGCTGTAGGGGAACAGAATGCTTGCAGACAAACCGATCGGCTTGAAGTGCAACCCCAAGGATTTGCTTGGCTTAGAGAGCATTGCTCCCTCTTTCTATCTCTGCCAATTATCAAGTATACGCCACATGGGGCGCCATTAGAAGACACCACTCAAGCCTAGCCCGATCCTCTCTGTGGCAGAAAGGGAGAGAGAGACCCCTTAAAAAAGTTATAATGCAAATGCAAAATAATGCAGCCAACCTTGTATCCGGTTAGACTAGAATTTCGGGTATTAAATGACAGCCAGCTGAGGGAAGGGGGCAGGAGGGTAGCTCTGGCCAAAAACTAAACTTTTTTATGCGCAGTTTGGAATATACACACACATATACACTTGGTAATCGTGCTCGTTACGTGTGTGTGTGTGTATAATAATACGATATATGCGACGACGCCTACGAAAAAATGCGCAACTGCATAGGCGTCGAAGGGGAATGGGTAGGGCAGGGCAGGGGAGGATCTCTCGGCGGCAGCAGAACGACACTTGTATGCCTTCAGGAGCTCTCTCTGTGTGTGTGTGTGTGCGACTATTCAGTTTGTGCAAAAATATCAAAAAACACACACACAGAGCGCACTCGGTGTGCATGTGTTTGTGCCTTTTTTTTTGGCAGTCATTGACCCCCGACCAACGACTCGAAGCGAGGCGAGGCGAGGCGAGGCGAGCGATCAGGGCCAAGGCGGCGGCAGCAGCGGCAGCGGCGACAGAGTGGCGATGTAGAAAGATAGCAAACAAGTTAAACAGAGAGCGATAGTGTGTGCGTGTGCGTGTGTATGCACATGCACATATAGGGGGGGGTTTGTGGGGGGGGTGGGGTGTACACTCTCATGGTGATCTCACCGAGCAGCTCCCTCCGCTTGCTCTCTTTCTTTCTTTCGCTCGCTTCAGCTGCGTTCTCTCCGTAGCTCTGCTGTTCTCTCTGCTCTCGATTCTGTCCACTCTCCTCTCTCCTCTCTCACCCTAACCCCAGCTACATACTTGGGGCAATGGTAGCGCTCCTCTCCAGCGGCGCTTAGACGCCGCCACAGAGCATTGACTTGGCCCAAAAGGCCATGATTCACACCTTAAACTCAATCGATGATGATGATGATGATGATGAGCCGAGAGGGCGATGACTCCCACACACCTATGAGTCGTCGTCGTACCGCTGGAAGGTGTTAGAAATCTCAGTCGAACTTCCATTACTCGCATACTCCCCAGCCAGCCGCTTGGCCTCTTGGCCTGATAAGGTGGCGCGGTTCAGTGATCGCTGCACGAGGCAAACAACAAAATCGAAAGCTAAATTTAGTATCTCGTGCAGCCTTATCGGCGGTCTCTCTCTCTATAGCTTGGATTTGGATTTGGATTCCGTTTCTGGATAGAACTTCCTACTCCTGGGCCTGCTCCTGTGCTCCTTCCTCCTTTTGGTTGCCCTGAATGACAATCCCGAGGCGGAGGAGCCATCAATCATTGCTCCTCCTCCGCCTCCGCCTGCGCCTTTCCCTTGGAGAAAGCATACTGTCAAATGACTAGGGGAAAATTTTAATGAAAAGCTTGGTGGCGGCGCCGCCACCCCCCTTAAAAACCCTTAGCCAACGAGAACGACAACGAAGACGACGTCAAATCCAAACAATATTAAAAAAGGGAACTAGAAGTTATTGCTGGGAGGAGGAGGAGGCACCATCCTCCCACTCCCACTCTCCCCCCGCTTTCCATTTCCACTTATCAAAGCCAGAGCGACGTTATAGAAATTTTTAAACATGTTTGAACTACACACACACACACACACACGCACATCCAGGACATCCAGCAGCAGCGGCGGCAGACATCCTTCTTCTCGTATTTGAGTAACTCTATTCATCATTTCGTTCGGGAAGCAAAAAAAAAAAGAAATTCCACATAAAAAAAAGACGGCAAAAGAAATTTCCACAAGTGAAAACTGCTTACAAAGATTTCTGCTACATCTGCACACTGAGTGTGTGTGTGTGTGTGTGTGTGTCTTCTCCTGCTCGTCCTTATTTTAATAGAAAGGGAAAGGAGGCAGCCAGGGGAGCCTGCCTCGCATGTAAGTACAAAATTCTAAAAAGCGAACGGAACACCCAGGGATACAGCTACACAAGGATACAACAGCCAAAAAAAAGAACAGAAAAGAAATAAAAATATTAATCCTTAGCTTAAACATTTGCCAACGTCGACGACTCCGCCATCTTCGTGTCGCTTGTCGCTGTCTTCGTCCTTCGTCCTGGCGGCCCTCTCGCCTTCGTCGCCTTCATCCTGGAGATACTCTCTCCACCTCCTCCAGCGCGGCCTTTCTTTCCTTTGTGGCGCACACATCGCGGCACCAGCCTCTAATACAGCAATCCTCTATTTACTACTATTTCACATTTTTCTCCTACACCTCCACCCTCCCCCCTTCCTTGTAAGCCCCACCCCCTTGCGACGCCCTTGCTCTTATTATTGATTGTGTTATTATTATGCCGAGGCAGTGACGCCGGCAGCGAAGCAACGCCGCCGCCTGTGATCGTCGATGCTGCCTTTTGTGATTTAACTGCGAGGAGCGGAGAGCGGGCGGGGGCTCTGCCAGCACAGAGGGGCAAATGAAAAATGTAATGTACCCAAAAAAAAAAAAAAGGGAAAACGAACAAGAAGAAGAAGGAAAAAAAAATGGAAATCAGGGAAAATAGCGCCAACAACTACAGCAGCGACTATTCCGCCGAAAAAAAAACACCCGCGAAGCACCCAACCAAGGCAGCAGCTTCTCAAGTTTCAAGGGCGTAGGAACCACAACTTCAAGAGGGGGATGATTTGCTTACATAATTACGAGAGTTGTTGTGTCTATAAGTATGTCTCATTAATCTGTACATTTATCAAGGCTAGGGGGAATGGGTATAATTTAAATTAATTTAATAGTACAAGAAAGTAATTGAAATCTTCATCTGTACTTTTGTCCGTTTTGTCCGTTAGTTGAAGGACATAGTGCTTAGAAACCATAAAAGCTGGAGCTACCAAATTTGGGAAATATATTTTTAGAACAAACAAGTAATTGTAATCTACATATGTCTCTCTGTCTTTCTGTCCTTTTGTCCTTTTGTCCGTTTTGTCCGCTTTGTCCGTTAGTACAAAGACCTAGAACTCCATATTTACTATTTTGGGTTATTTTTTTCAAATCATGCAAATTTATGTGGAAACCCAATGTGTTCTTTAATATTATTATTATTTTTTAATTATATATACTATTATTATCATGTTAATGTTTGTTTTATTGTTCTAAATATGTCTAATTTATATCTATTAAAAATAAAGGACAACTTTTTTTTACAATATTTGATAGTTTAACATTCCCAATTTATAATATTAGATAGTATAGTCAAGGACAACCTTATATTACTATATAAAATTGTTAAAAGAATGCTTAATAACTAATACAAGTTCATACAATCTAGGACAATGGTATGGTATGGTTAAAAACCAACTTCTGACTAGTCATACAGTCCAGGATTTAAATATTTATATGATACAAAAAAAAAAAGAAACAATAAAAGTTGAAAATTTGAAGAAATTGGAGTGAGTGCCAAGGTGCACCTGGTGCCCCTTTTCCTGCCCACATCCATGACGGCTTCTAATCCACCCAAGGAGCTGAACTGAACTGAGCAGGGATGGGCTGAGCGGAGCGGAGCGGGAGCAACAACTACATTGTCAAGCGGCGCCAACAGCGACGCAGGCAGAGTCTCGGCGGCGTACTTGCCGCCGCCGCCGCCGCCGCTGCTGTTGGCTTCGTATCGTTTTTATTCAAATTCATAATCGCAAAATTTTTATATTCTACTTATGCTCAAAAGACGCGCGTGTATCGCCTCCCCCTGGCTCTGCTCCGCTCCGCCGGTGGTGCGAGCGAGAGCCCTGGCCCTGCCAGTGGCGGGGGCGTTGTAGCAGCACAGGCGGGCGGAGGGGGGGCGCTGGGGGTACGACTAGTGCTTGGCTTTTGTGCCGGGCCTACAATACAGGCAGCCCTGTCCCTGTCCCTGTCCCTGCCCCTGCCCCATCATCTTCAGCTCTTGCCTCGGAGAACCACCACTGTAATCGGAAACTTTCCTCTTTCTTTACATTTTTCATCTTTTTACTTTTTTCCATTCTTGTTTTTTTTTTGTGTTTTTCCTTTATTTTTTTTTTTTTTCTTCCTTGTGCTTTCATTTTGCTTGTGCCAAAAATACAAGCAGAGAGAAGAGAGAACGGGAATGAATGAATAATAAAAACGAAGCACTCGATGGCGTAGAATTTGAATAGAAGCTTAGTTTTTCGCTTATACAACAAAAACTTTCTTTTTTCGGGGTTGTTTCCAATTTTTTTCTACTTTGCGCTTCAGCGGGGGCGGCAGGAGCAGGAGCAGGAGCAGCAGGAGGCGGAGGACAACATCGACATCGAAGCATCGAAGCTGTGTGCACAAGGCGGAGGGGGTGTAGAGGGAAAAACGGGCAAGGAAAGCGCTTTGGCAAAAGGGAAACGCGCTCCGCAACGCACACATAGACGCAAGACGGCAGAAGAAAAACTGAAAAGTTTATAATTACTTATTTTTTGATGAATTGGGTAAATATTAAAAAAGGAGCAGGCGGTGGCGGGGAGTGGGGATGAGGGGTTGAGGGGTTGAGGGGTAAACTTGGAAGGAAGCGACAGGCAAGGCAGCCAAAAAGGTACGTCGACGGAGTGCTTAAAAAGAAATACGACTACATTAAAAATTATCGATCGATTTCCTCTTTCTTTTCTTTTTTTTTTGTATTTTTTTATTTTATCGCTGAGAGGGAGGGCCTTGACTTAGGCCATTGTTTTTGCAACCCCATCGATGAGGGTCTCTCTAGTCCAGGGATTAGGAAAAACGCAGCTTTTGGAAACCAGGCGATAGCCTCCTGCTCCCGTGCCAGCGCAAGTCCCTGCTCTTAATTGCTTTATCAGGATGTGGGCGGGACCGGGGCCTGGCTCCAACTTCATTTGCGCAATTAATTTATTAAATAATTCAATTCGAGGAGGAGCCGAGAGAGACCAGGACCAGACACCAGGCGGCAGGCCAGCAGACATCCTTATTAACTTTCATTGAATTTAAATTTGAATTTGCTTGTTTACCGCCTGAGACCGCAACAGCCCCTCAATATTTGTGCAAAATTTTGACTGATTTAATCGAGAGGCTGCCCCAAAAGGACGCCACTCCCACACCCACTCCCACTTCCACAACTAGTCATATTTCATCCGCCGATGGAAACTGTTTAGAGCGCCGGCCGGCCACTTATTCTGTTGCTAAGTATTACGACTCCTTCGCTCTTCCGCGGCGGGGCAATCCCATCAAAGCAACGCCTCTCGAGTGGCCCATCTCCGGGTCCCCTACACCCCTACACTCACTACCACTGCATGCTGCAAAAGTTTACCAACTATGAGGAATGGCGTAGAAGGAAGCTGGAGGTTGGCCTGCTGCTCCAACTGAAATGCCAGAGCTCGCATTATCAAAGGCACGGGGCCCAGAACCCTACCTACCCCCCAAGCGTTGCCCCAAACAACCGGGAACCGACCCTATATTTTACACAGAGAAAAAAAAAAACATGGTATAACCATCATATATGGTTAACCTATTAATCAAGTTCTTTGAAAATAATTAATACTAATTTATTTTCATAGTATTCTACTTTCGAAAGCATTTCATGCACGTTTTACGGTGCAGCAATCCGTGAGGTTTAGCTTGAAGTGGGTGTACTTTCTTCCGAAAGTCGTGTGTCTTGCTTATAGGGAAAACATCAGCTTCTTGTTTAGATTTGAGACTATATAGTTGAGCTGTGTCCTTTTTTGTAGGTGTGTCCTTTTATTTTTAACCCTTATTAGGGTATTAATAAGAATTGAGACAAGTTATAATATTTTAAAGAGCGGAAATATATTTTTAAGAAATATTTGTTTAACATACTAGTAGTTTCTGGCTTACTTAGGTAATAGAGTTGACTTTACTTAGGTAATAGAGTTATTAGAGATGAAATTAATTATAAAACAAAGGAAAGAAAGAAAAAAAAATGAATTTTGAGATCAAAAATAAGTGCTCTTACACTAATCCATAAATATATCATGCGAATAAATAACTCAACATAAATTATAATTCTCTCACAAGTAAGAACCAAAAATGTGGCTTCTTCATGGGTTTTTTTCTCTGTGCAGGACCCCAGTCTTGGTTCTCCCTTACCACCCACCCTCATTCCTAGCTGTGCTCGGTTTTCTTAGCGCCAGAAAATCTGCGGAATTTATAAAATTTTCATAGTTACAACTTTCTTTCGGGGGAAAAGAGTGAGCAAGCAGCAGGACGAGGCGGTGGCGGCGGCGGCGGCGGCGGCGGCGAGTTAATGTGCAGTGAAGCCCAAACCCTAAGCCCCGCCGCCCCACCACAGCTCCGCAAACCCGCGGAGCTTCTTCTATTTTGCAGTTTAGTTTCAAATACATGGCTGAGTTGTGCCATCCCCTGCCTTTTTTTCGGCAATATTTTTTTCTGCTGCCCGCGCTCCTTCTATGCAGAAACATAAAACTTTTCATTATTATTATTATTATTATTATTATTATTTTTTGTTGCCAACGACGGGTGCCTCTCATTATGCTGCTGTGCTGTGTTGTGCCCCCAATCCCTGACAGAAACCCCAAGCCAAGTCTCCGCACTCCGAAGACAAACAGACGCAAACTTTCGCAGCTCTAACAGTTTCTCCTACGAAAAAAAAAGGGGGGTCTTGGGGGTTTCTTTTTCTTTTTTATTTTGGATACCAAAAGGGATGCAAGGGCAAGGACAAGGATAGAGACAGCATCAGCGAAGGGGAGAAAGAGAGAGAGTCGGAGAATGTGAGAGAGAGCCAAAACTCGCGCGCGAGAAATGTTAAAAAATATTTTTATAGCTCCACGAACGTTAGAATAGTGTTTGTGCGGGGCTGCCTTCTCCTTCTCCTGTCTCTCTCTCTCTCTCTCTCTCTCTCTAGTGCTCTGTGTGCGCGTGCCACCACCCCACTTCATCCCAGCCCTTGTCCTTGCCTTCGTCTTCGTCTTTGCAGGCGCAACTTGTTGTTGTTGTTAGTCAAATGGGGTGTTGATTGAACGGTTGTGCGGCTGTCCCAGAGCCCTGCAACAACCTACAAGCTGCGAGCTACGAGCTACGAGCTACGAGCTACGAGCTGCTTACTACGTACGTACACACAAAGAAATCGGAGGTAAATATCCAAGAAACCTTAATTATATTATAAGTATATCAAATATTATTTTCAGTGCCTAAAGAGACTTCAATCTAAACCTTTATATGATACATTCTTGCAGCTTTAGTCAAGAGTTTAGTCTCTAGCAAAATTTTACACTATTTGCCTGCAATGTACAAGCAGTAAGAAACAACGTAAGATTATAGGTGGCGAACGAGAGAGTTTTTATAGAGAGAGAGGTTATTACAAGAGAACAAATAAAGATGGGTTACGCTCTTTTAAATTTTTTCTCGGTTATTGTTGGGAACGGAATCCAAAAACTATAAGGGTAGATAGAGCCCAATCTAGAAGTCCTGATTAAATACTTAAGGGAAGGATAAGGATACTTTATTCTTAAAAAATTTAAAATATATAGAACTTTCGTTCAAATTTTCAATTTTCACATCCTTATATTCCGTTCAATTGTATCTTCTGGTATTTACCATCATTGAGATTTAAAAAAAAAAACATTTTTAAACTTCCAACAAAACAATTTAATCACAATAAATGTTGAAATACCTTAGTTTTAATGAAAATAACTAAATAATTACTACAAAAGAAGGAACTAAATATATCATGTAAATAAATTTGAAATGTTCTTTTTTATTTTTCATGCAAAATAAAGGGAAATATTTTTTGTTGTATGTACCAGCAGCAGCCGGATTCCCATCCCTGGGCCGCCGTTATATTTATTTTATTCTTTTTTCGCCTTGTTTTGCGTTTAGACACAAATTTTACAGCCCGCCCACGCGGCAAGGAAGCAGCAAGGAAGCAGCAGGATGGCGCGAAGGAGCCAAGTTTGCAAAAGTATTACTCGAGCATATATAAAAAAGATTGGCAATGTGCGGTAACTGCCAGACGGGGAGGCAGGCTATATAGCCAACGTGGTTCTCCTTTGGGGGGGCCCCACCTCCTTCGCTCCTGTCACTTCCAGTGTCTTTGCATTGAGCACATTGTAGTTGAGATTTCCGCTAAATGAAAATGATGTATTCGCATGGAATGTCACGCCTGAGACCGAAGCTGAAAATTGCGATTTGCGTTTTGCATTTCGGAGTTGCGAATGTGGAAGTTTGGAGCAGAGATTTGATCATATATTATACATATATGTACATATATAGGAGTATATAGCTCTCTTAGAATATAATCTTGTTGGTTGGGTTAGTGGGTCAAGCAAATATGTAGAGACTTGCATCGCTGCCAAGTTCCCTCAGAAAGCAGTTAAAAAAAAACTCTCTCGTTCGCTACTGACTAGATCTTCTAAGCTGTTCTTGCTGCTTTGCTTGTACACTGCAGGCAAAGCTTTAGAGAGAGAATGAGCGAGTACTAAACAGAAAAAGATCTTTTCGTAGAACAAGCAGTTTTAAGAGAGCAAAATATGCCTAACCTTTAAGTGAGAAAATGGCTGGACAGAGCGGTTCTTTTGATTCCCTTTTTTTAATTAATATTTTCCGGAAAGGGAGCAACTTTTGAGGATCTTTGATTTAAAGAATAAAGGAAAGTGGAAGTTAAAAGAATATTTCTTATCATATAAAATTTAGAGAAACCTACAGCTTCCAAAAAACCCAGATAACCCTAAAGATTTTCTTATACGGGTCTCCCTTGCTCTTGGAGCTGGTATCTTAAAGATAAATACTTTGGTTCAAGAACTTACCTTGTCTTGGACTGCAGTTCATCCTGTTCGGCCCACAATTCCTCCTGGGGCTAAAATCTGGTTGCTCCTGCAAGGGAAATCGAAACAAATTGCATTTGTAATAAATTCGGGCAAAAATTCACACAGATAGGCAATCTATATATCTGGATATATATATATATATCCATATTGTCTATGCCAAAGTCAGTTAGGGCCGCAGCAATTGGGTTTTTGTCTAAATACCAAACAAAAACCCCGAATAGAGGGCTATAAAGCAATGCAAAACAAATGGAGCGAAAATGAATTGCATACAGGCGTGATAGAGGGGGAGAGCGACTTGTAAAAAATAATAAATACATAAATTACTTTAGTAAAAAGCGAGAAAAATGCACGAAATTAAGCCGACAAAGCGGCACGAATTGAGTGACGGTGGTGGCAGAGGCAGAGAGAGAGGCGGCGGCGTGGTTTGGGTTCGATCCACCGATACCTCGGCTTAAGCTGGTCGGAAAAGCCGGGGGAAATGGCCGTAATTCACCGCGACGGCGATTGCAGGGTATGCAAATGAAATTAAAAAAGCCGCGACGGCGGCAGGAGCTGGAGTGCAAATTATAGTTAGCATCAGAGTTTTGGCTGTTGGCCAGGACTATGACTATGTGGCCCCGCCCCGCCCCCTTTCTGCTCAAACAGGTTCTCTCGTCTAAACGTTTGTTTGGCTGCACTGCGGCAGCCGTGTTACACATCGCGTATACGTGATACGAGTTCCCGAAGCGCCAGAAATTTATTCGCCTGACCTCGTCCACATACTGCCATTCCTCCTGGCAGAACAGTGTGTGTGTTCTGTGTGTGTCATTGTTGTTGTGCCGGCGGCGGCGGGGTCGCTGCTTTGCTATTTTGATGCATATTATGCATTGTTTTTTTTGTTGCTCTGGCCACACTCTCCACAAAGTTAGAAGACTCTTCCGGGCTCAGCGGGAAATCTCATTTAGTTTTTATCTCTCTCTGTGTTTGTGTGTGCCTCAGCCTTGCCTTATATTATAAATATATATATTATTTAATATCACCTGGGCTTTGCCCTGCAATTCTGTCCGTATGTCCGTTTGTCCGTTTGTCCGTTTGTCCGTTTGTCCGTTTGTCCGTTTGTCCGTTTGTCCGTTCGCATAAACACTGCAATCTCAGAGATTATAAGAGCTGGAAGCCACCAAATTAAGTTGTAGAACATTCTTATAGCTCAACTGCAGAAAAACTTTTATTTAGAATGAAACCATGTTCTTAAAAATCATAAATAAGAAGCTGCTTTCTTACTTCTTTCTTTTAATATATACTTTAAAATATTCTTAATATGAAAAAATAAAATTAATGACAAGTAGAAGGGTATTCCATATCGAGACTGCATTTTCTGTATATCATTCTCTATGTATCGCTTATTCCTCTGTCATATATAGCCATAATCCAAAGTGTGTGTGTGGTGTGTGTATATTTTTCCTTTTTCGCGAAAAAATTATTAGTAATTTTTTTTGTTTTTTTTTTTGTTTCTACTCCGCCTGCCTGGACATAGCCAGGAAGGGGGCGTGGCCAGGCGGGCCTCCGTCGGCAGCATTTTAAATATAATTATAATATAATTTGGCGCGGTATTTATTTTTATTTTTTTTTTCTTTTTCGCTCCTTGTTTCCTCCTCAACCTCCTCCTGTCTATTTTTTTTCCATATTTTTCCTTATACGCTGGCTTACACATATATTATATGTGTGTTGTAGTGTGGTTATGGGGGGGAGGGGGGTCGGTTATAGGGAGGGGAGGGTTTGCTCGCTGCATTGTTAATGCAATTTCGCTTTTGTTGTCGCTTTTTGTTTTTGCGCTTTTGTATTAAAATAATTATAAATTTTTTCCACTCATTTCGTTTTGTATCTGTATCTTTGTATTGCCTTGTTAGTATGTGTGTGTGTGCTGTGTGTGTGTGTGTGTGTGTGGACATGTGTGTAAATTGTAGAAAGTCAGTTTTGATAGTTTTTTGCTATTGTTTGAAAGCCGCTCTTGCTGCCTCTGCCTGCCATTTCTCATTTTACATTTTTTTAAATGCAATTTTTTCGTTGCTCCTGCTCCCGTTCCCGTTCCCGTTCCTGCTCCTGCTCCTGCTCCTGCTGCATCTTCCTCCTGCGGCGCATTTGAGCTTGTAATTTCGAGTAAAGTTTAGCCAGGGATGAGAGGGCAGGACTCCTCATCTCACCACTCCATGGAGATGAGGTGAGAGCTGGATCCAGCTTTATTGCATTTCCATGTTCTGGCTTCTCGACTCAACAAAGTTTTTCAATAAAAAAAATCAAACACACCATACTTACACTCCGCACTCCGTTGTACAATAAATATATTCGCATAATTGTTATTGACAATGGTATTGAACCGGCCTCGGTTGTGGCCATTAATTAGCGCCTGCCCAGGTGCGGTGACTGCCGTGCCACTGCCTGAGCCTCCTCCTGGACCTTCTTCATGTGCCTCATCTTGGCCACCTTTTTGCGCCTCTTCCTGTGCCTCATCTTGCCCCTCTTCCTGCCCCTCTTCTTGCCCGTCTTCTTGCCCCTCTTCTTGCCCCTCTTCTTGCCCCTCTTCTTGCCCCTCTTCTTGCCCCTCTTAGTGCGCCTTCTTCAGTCTCTCTCTCAAACAGTCTTGCAACAGGTGGCGATGCCCTGACCTAGAGAAGAAGCCCAAGAAGCAAACACCACCACCCAGTAACCCCACAGCCATCTCGGACCTCAACCTCTACCCCCGCCTTTGGCAGCCCCAAGGACGTTGCGTGGCCACCGCGAAGGAGTTTGGTCGACAAACAGCTGGGAGAAGTGGGTGCTGGCAGCTGGAGACACACACACATACACACACACACACACCATAGCCGACAGACAATGCCAGCAGCACGAACGCGGACAGGACAATCGGGCGTCGGGTGGGGGACGACTGGGCGAAAGGCTGTGGGTGGCTCTGGGTGACTCTTGGGTGGCCCAAGCAAGCAAGCAAGCAAGCGAGCGAGCGAGCAAGCGTTGAAAATTAAAATCCAGACTGTCCGTGCCTGGGCTCTCAAGTGTTTGTCGATGCTCCCCAGAGTGGTTGTTGTCCCACTTTGTGGACTTTTAACTTCCGGCATCTCCAGCTACTGCTCCTGCTCCTGCTCCCGCTCCTGCTCCTGCTCCTACTCCTGCTTGATGACGCCACCCTGCAGGCACATTGAGCGGCGCCTTTGCCTGGCAACCGAGCCGAGACCGAGACCGAGACTCGACTTGACCTTGCAGCTTCCCATCTTGGGAGCCAGACCAGCCCGCCCACCGTCTGTCTACCTGTCTGACAAACACACGCACGCCTCTCACCTGCCAGTGTGTACGAGTGTGCCAGTAATAATCCGCATAAAATTACCAGAGTCAGGAGCCAGGGAGCAGGGAGCAAGGAGCAGGAGAGCCAAGGACGGCAAGCGAGCAAGCGAGCGAGCAGACAGTGGTCCCAACACACGCACGACGACAACGACAAAGGCGAAAGTAAGGCCAAGGTCGTTTCACACCACCCATCCACCCACACACACACACACAGAGAACACCCACACACACATGGCAATTGACCAGGCAAGTGAGTGAGTCGTCGACGTTCTCGTTTCTGTTGTTGTTGTCGTTGTCGTCCTGGCATGTGACTCACTTTCACTTCGTCCTGCCACCAAAAAAAAAAAAAAAAACCGAAAGAAAGAAAAAGAAAAAAAATGACGGCGAAAAAAAAAAGGAGAAGAAAAAGAAAACGGCGAGCCAGCGAGCCACCCCTGCTCCCTCTCCTCTCAGCTAGCTAGCCGAGTCCTGCTTCTCCTCCCACTCTGTCTCTGTGTGTGTGTGTTTGTCACCCAGCTAGGAGCATATGTGATGCCCCAAAAAAAAAAAGAAAAGAAAAAAAACCAAGCACACACTCACACCCACTTGCCGTCTTGGCTAAGGATTCACCATATGCGTGCGTGTGTGTGTGTGGAGGGGGGTGGGGTATGTCCTCCTTAAGTTTTTATGGCTTGCTGACTACTACTTCCGGCATCCGGCAACCGGCAACCCGGCATCCGGCGTGCGGCCGGCTACTGGGGGTCCGGGCCAGGCAATGAATACATTAACACACTCACCCAGACACGGCCAGCCAGACAGACAGACAGACCGAAGGACGAAGGACGAAGCCAGCGAAGAACGAAGGCCAAAAGGACTAGAGGGGGAGGGGGAAGGCTGAGAACATAGAGAGTGAGAGGGGAGAGCGAAGAGCAAAGAACATTCCGAGTATTTTTTTGGCCGTCTTGTGCCGTGTGTCCTTGACGTCCGGCATCGAAATACACATGCAGACATCTCCCACTTGGTGCCCTGCCCTGCCCTGCCCTGCCCTTCCTTCCTTGCTTCCGCTCCCCCAGAAACACCCAGTCGATCCTGGGTCACGCCCCCAAGCCCGACCACCGCTCCAGCGCGAGTCCTTGGCATTGTGTTGCGGCCGCCTCGAGGGCGGCATGCAACAAGTCCCGAGCCCAAATCAACAAATTATCACACATTGCTGCCCCGTCTCCCCGGTCCTGTCTCTGTCTGCCCCGTTTGCCCCGTCCTGTTGCCTGCTGCCTCCTTTCGAGTGCCAGTTGAACTTCGATAATATGGAAATTTTCATCATTTTCTACCCCGAATGAAAAGCGTCCCCCTACCCACAGATGCCACAGAGGCAGGCAGACAAGTTGTCGCACTAAGCACATGTGTGTGGCAGGACGACAGACCGACAGACCAAAGGACAAGCTGCCAGACATTGTTGACAAGCAAACAACAAGAAGAAAAAAAAAACCCAACAAAGGAGGAAAGTAGTAGTGAAAATAAATGGAAATAGAGAGATGAATGAATGGAATGGAATATATATGGGAGGGAGGAGGGGGAGGAAAAGCTAACCAAATGCTAAACTGAAACCGAATCGGAATCGAAATCAGGATTTGAATCTAACCCGCATCGTGTGTTTGTGTGTGTCACCCTTGACCCCTGCCACCACTTCTAGTCCCCCTACTCCTCCTCCTCCTCCAGGACACACCAGGACAGGACAGGACAGGCCGACAACCAGTTAACCAGTCGAGCAGTCATGAGCGCTATCACTTACTGGGGGCGTCAAGTCAGACGGGTTCCGTGTGTCCCTGTCTGGGCCGTGTGTCTCGCTAAGTGTTTCTCGGCAAAAGATTTCCACATATGAGCTTCCAGTTTGGGTTTTTCCCGTTTTGAGGGATGGGCATGGCATATTCTGCTGCTTTTGGGCAGGGGTTGCAGGGTCAGGTCAGGTCTGGTTAGGTCAGGGGTTAGGCTCATTCGGGACTTGATTTGCATTTGGGATATGTTTATGCTCACACATCCATCCCTCGCCCCGAAAATGCCATATAAAATAACGATTATTTTTTTGTCGCTTTCGAATCGCTCACTTTTTGGAGGAAAAACAACACAACAACAGGCGACCGCAGTCCGGGGGTTAAGCGGTTCTCGACGGGGTTAAGTGTTGACTCCTGCCCTATGACAAGTCAGGGTTCAAGGGTCGCCCCCTCCTCCGCCACACACAGACCATACAAGGAATCCTTTTTCGGACACAATGAGCTCTTGATTAGTGGTGAAAGTATGTTAGGGTTGGAAAGCGGGGAGGGATTGACTTGGGCCAATTAGTGACTAGCTCATGTGTGTGGGTGTGAGTGTGTTTTTACCAATAAAATGGCGTCTTCCCACTACTTCCCCATGACCCTGAGAGGACCCCCTTCAGCGTTACTCTTCGCCTTTGAAGAGTTGAAGAGTTGAAGAAGAGGTGCTAGCCCCCCAGCCCCCCGTCTTCCTTTGCTTTCTCTCATGTTAATTAGTAGCGCCAAATATTTTCCCCCCCGGGTAGGGGTGAGGAACGGGCAAAGGGTGGGTGCTCAGTTTAAAAGAAAAAGTTTTAAATTAATTATTAGAAAAAGCATCAGCTGCGGTGACGGAGGTGAAGGATGGGGATGTGGGGATGTGTGGGCTGCAGGATGCGGTGGAGCCTGCCACATGAGCTCCGGCAAAAGCTTCGAGGGTTAAGACACACACACTCACCCCCATAATCATACACCCACACACCCATGTGTGTGTGTGTGCGTCACCTCCCTAGGCAATTTCCGCTGCCAAATTGAAAAATTACGCGAGCGCAAAGTTTCGCTGGCGTCGTCGTCGTCGACGCTGTCGCTGTCGCTGCTTTGATTTGCTCTACCGCTCTCCTACCGCTCAGCCCCACCCCCTCTCCTCCACGTCAAGAGTAACGCTGTCAGGGCCAGCCGCTCCCACCTCCTCGACACCCTGCTCTCCTCTCTCCTGGAGCAGGAGCAGGAGCAGGAGTCTCCACTCACTACTTAAGCGGCGCAGCAAAACATTTTTACATTTTATACGCTCATTACATAATTTCAAAGTACATGTGCGGAATTTTAGAAAGCCGAAAGGAGAAGCGCCCGAAGGGGGTGTGTGTGTGTGTGTAGGGGTGTGTGGATGTGTGTGTGTGTGTCAAGGGTAGGGGGGTAGCAAGATGAAAACCAAACTCGGGCCTTACTTTTTTCGCTGCTTTTTTTGGGGGGCCTTGAGAGCTTTGAGTTTGAGCTGCTGCTGGGGGGAGGTCCCGGTCCCTTTCCCTTTTTTGCCATAGAGAGCAACAACAACAACAACAACATTAACAACAAAAAATAAGAGAAGACAGCTATCGAACACACACACCCACACACACACACACACAGCGCACGCAGGAAAAACGAGAAAAACGCTAATGAAAATTAAAATGAAAAATTGCAAACGACGTGTGGCATAAGAAGGCGTGGGGGGGAAGGGGGACGGGTTCGGAAGGGGGGACGACAGCACCCACACTTGCACACACTTACACTTGCATACATTAGACACAATCATCGCTGTGTGTGTGTGTGTGTGTGTACTTTCCTCACGCATTTCTCTCTCTGCCGCCGCCTCGCGCCGCTGACAGCGGAAAACAGAAAAAGTAGAAACAAATTTTCCATTTTTACTTGGCACACCCACCCCCCCTGGCACCCCCCTTTGGAAAGTTGTACTTAGAGGGAAAGGCAGGAGGAAGGTAAGGATTGGGGGTGGCGGAGCTGCTGCTGCTGCTGCTGCTGCTGGTGGTGGTGGTAGAGGGGTGATGGTGGTGGTGGCAGCAGCGCCAAGCGCGAGCGTTTGCCATTAGCATACACTACTCACATTTTATAATACATTTCTCCTCCTCTACGTGCTTGTGTGTGTGTGTGAGTGAGTGAGTGCTGTGTGTTCATTTCATTACACAGTACATAATGGATGTGTGTACCCTATGTGTGTGTGTGTGTGTGTGTGTGCAAGGACTAAAACTACCCTTTTGCCTAATTTTTAATCTCGCGCGTTGCGAAGCAACAGCAACAGCGACTAAGCGACTAATGTCCCCTCCTACTCCCAACTTGTAAAAATCAGGAGAGAGAAAAAAAAAAATTAAAACAAAAGAAAAACCAAGTAAGAAAGCCAGGGTCGAAAGTGCTCGACTATGAACTTGACCAGGACTTGGAATTATATAACTTTAATTACTACATATTAATATGTAGAAGGTTATCACCAAGTGTAGCTCACCTAGCTCCTATAGTTTCTGAGATCTAGGTACTTAAGCTAACGGACACAACGGACAAAGCAACAAACGGACAAAGCAACAAACAGACAAGACTTACTAAACTTAAATTACGACTAGAGGTTAGTATAAGCCAGTTTTTTCTTTACACATTTTGTGCCTTTAGATTTCAGTCTTTGAGATCTATATGCTTATACTAACGGACACAACGGACAAAGAAACAAACGGACAAGACTTACTAAACTCAAATTACGACTAGAACTTAGTATAAGCCAGTTTTCTTTTTACCAATTTGGTGCCTCTAGTTTTTATTCTTTAAGATCTAGAGATCTTTGAGATCTTTGTTTATGCTAACGGACAAAACGGACAAAGCAACAAACGGATTAAGAAACAAGCTAACATAACTTACTAAATTCAAATTACGACTAGAACTTAGTATAAGCTTGTTCTTTCTTTACAAAATTAGTGCCTTTAGCTTAAGCTTTAGATGTTTATGCTAACGGACAAAGCGGACAAGGCTAAATCGACTCGTCTGGTGACGTTTAATCATTCAATTTCCAACTGTCTTTTGTCTCTAATATCCTCGTAACCTACAAGTACCGGGTATTACAAGAATAAAATAAAACAAAAAACGGCGGAAATAAAGGAAGCCAGAAAGAGGAGATTGGGCTTAGGGAAGCGAGTGTCGCCGTCTAAGCTAGTTTCACTTACAAACATACATATATATATATATTTGAATATATATATATATATATATGTATTATATTATATATATTTATGTATAACGCTTTTTTATCCCTTTGGACGTACAATTAAAAATGTAAATCAGCCAACGACGTCGCTGCCTCGACGACGTCAACGTCGCCCTTTTTTAATTCTTTCGTGTTCTGTTCTTGGTTTTCTTTTTTTTTTTCGTTCTCTCTCTCGACATTTTTCGGCGACTGCTTTGATGGCTGATGGGCGGCTGGCTGCGGCACGATGGGTGGGTTGTGGGTGGTGGTGGTTAGTTGGGTGGCTCCTGCCCCCTTACTTGGCGTATATGTAAATATTATATTTATTTATTTCGCGGATGACAACGGCACACACACACACAGGCAGCTAGGCAGGCTCGCGATTAGGAATGGCTCCTCGTCCTTGTCCCTGGTCCTTCACTGCGTTCTCCTTGCCTTCGCTCCTTGCTCGCCTCCTAATCTATTATTAAAAATGTTAACTGAAAGCATGCCTCGTATAAATATAGAGCGAGGCCTGGTCCCAGCCAGGACTCTCGCCCAGGACAAAGCTCGGTCGGGGACGGGGCGGTGGGTAGGACAGCACAAGCGAACATAAATACATATTTATTGTTGGTACAAGCAATTTAGCGAAAAGAAATCCAAATTATATCATAACTTTGTGTAGTGCGCCATCTGGGGTTTAGTTGCCTTGCTCCCTGCTCCTGCTCCTTGCTCCTGCTCCTGCTCCTGCCTACGCCTACAACAATGCCGGAGGAAGGCAAGGAGGCAGGAGCAGCAGCTGAATCTGATACTGAATCCGAGTCCGGAGCATAGACACCAGAAGCTGTGTGGCGGGGGAGGGCGTAGAGGAGCCGCAGCCAGAGCAATAATTCTATGCCGCCGCCATTGTAGCCACGTTAAAGATGTTGCCACACATTTCTGTGTAGCGTTCTTCGCTTTCTCTCTCTCTCTCTCCCTCTCTTTCTATCTCTCTGTCTCTCTCTCACTCTCTCCTCGGGATTCTCTGTTTTGTTTTGGGCCTTTCCCTCGTTTCTCCTTCCTCCTTGCTACCCCTACTGCCGGCTAGCAAGGAGGAGCAAGGAGCAAGGAGCGGGCACTGTAACAATGAAAACAATTACAACAACAATTGCGAATAAACATGCAAAAAGCAAAGCAGAAGATGAAGTAGCAGCAGCAGCAGCAGCAGTAGCAGCGAAAGGACGAAGAAGGTCCTTTGGCGAGAGCCAGAGCGAGAAACCGAATGAGAATGAAATGTTTTCTAATAAATTTTGCTTTATGTGCGCGGCGCGGCGAAGGGGCGGGCAGGTCAGGGGGGTTTTTAGGGGAGAGGGGGGGGGTAAAGCGAATAAATAAAAATAAAGTTTTATATTCATGTACCGCACACACACACACACATACACATACACAGGGAGAACAACGCTTGCCACCCAATTGCCATTAATATGGCGGCTGCCTAACATCCATCTGTGCGCTGGTGTGTGTATATGTTTGTGTGTGTGTGTCTCTAATGCCAAGTTGCCGTTTATTTTAACTTTGCCACCAACTTTAGAGGCAGCAGCAGTCCCAGTTGGTACCCCTCCCCTCCCCGCCCCCTCCCCCCCTACGCCATCCCTGCGCAACTAAGCCGAAAAAAACTTTTTCTGCCATTTTGTTGCTTCTCTTTTTACTATTTCCAGCCACATTTTTTCAATTTTTTCTGTTTTTTTTCCTCATTGAGCTTCTCTTATTTCGCCGCCGTCGCTTATTCACTTTTTTTTTTTGGGTTTTTGTTTTGTTTTTCCCTCTCTCTCTCTCTCTCTATCTCTCTGTCTCTTTTTTATATTTATTTTTTTGTTAATTTTTTAACGCATTTTGCGTGGGCTTCGCGTTTACTTAGTTAGTACGGGCGGACACAGAGAAAGAGATAGCGGGAGAAAGAATAAAAGAAAGAGAGAGAGAGAGAGAAAGAAAGAGCCAGAGCGAGAGAGAGAGAAAGCAGAGGAAGGGAGAACGAGACAAGTCGCGGATTGCGACAGCTCCGAAATGCCGCGACAAAGGTAAAAGGATTTTTGTGTAAGTTAGACGTGGGCACTGAAGGCTCAAGGATGTTTGGGGGGGTGGGGGTGTTAGGAAAAAAACGAAATAAATTAAATGGCAGTTTTTGCTCTGTGAGTGTGTGTGTGCTGTTAGGGGTTTGGGGTCCCGGCAGGCACACACACAGTCTGGGATCATCGATCGTCTTCAGGCTCCCACCAGAGAGCAGTTTGCAGCAAAAGCAACAGCCATACTGTTTAGTGTGACCATGCCAACGATCATGAGTCAATGAAGGGCAAGATTTAAAAGAAAGAGAGAACGA